>JAVTVY010035829.1:0-14186 GCA_036873755.1 Hanleya hanleyi
GAAAACCTTTACACCGCGGTGGAAACCTTTACACCGCGGTGGAAACCTTTACACCGCGGTGGAAACCTTTACACCGCGGTGGAAACGCTTACACCGCGGTGGAAACGTTTACACCCCAGAGAAAACCTTTACACCGCGGTGTAATCCTTTACACCGCGGAGAAAACCTTTACACCGCGGTGGAAACCTTTACACCGCGGTGGAAACGTTTACACCGCGGAGAAAACCTTTACGCCGCGGTGGAAACATTTACACCGCGAAGAAAACCTTTACACCGCGGTGGAAACCTTTACACCGCGGTGGAAACGTTTACACCGCGGAGAAAACCTTTACACCGCGGTGGAAACCTTAACACCGCGGTGGAAACGTTTACACCGCGGAGAAAACCTTTAAACTGTGATGGAAACGTTTACGTCAGATTATTAATTTATGTTGCAGTTTTTGCGAAGAAAATCACATACATAAAATATATTTTTAAAAAATGAACGAAAAAATAGCCAAACATGCTTTCGGGGAAAATGACGTCAGTGTGTGGAAACGTTTACACCGCGGACAAAAGCTTTACACCGCGGTGTAAACCTTTACACCGCGGTGGAAACGTTCACACCGCGGTGGAAACCTTTACACCGCGGTGGAAACGTTTACACCGCGGAGAAAACCTTTACACCGCAGTGGAAACGTTTACACCGCGGAGAAATCCTTTACACCGCGGAGAAAACATTTACACCGCGGTGGACACGTTTACACCGCGGAGAAAACCTTTACATCGCGGTGGAAACCTTTACACCGCGGTGGAAACCTTTAAACCGCGGAGAAAACTATTACACGGCGGTGTAAAGGTTTACACCGCGGAGAAAACCTTTACACCGCGGTGTAAACCTTTCCACCGCGGAGAAAAACTTTACACCGCGGTGGAAACGTTTACACCGCGGTGGAAACCTTTACACCGCGGTGGAAACGTTTACACCGCGGTGTAAACCTTTACACCGCGGAGAAAACCATTAACGCGCTGTGGAAACCTTTTCACCGCGGAGAAAACCTTTACACCGCGGTGGAAACTTTACACCATGGAGAAAACCTTTACACCGCGGTGGAAACCTTTACACCGGGGTGGAAACCTTTACACCGCGGTGGAAACCTTTACACCGGTAGTGTAAACCTTTACACCGCGGAGAAAACCTTTACACCGCGGTGGAAACCTTTACACCGCGGTGGAAACGTTTACACCGCGGAGAAAACCTTTACGCCGCGGTGGAAACATTTACACCGCGGAGAAAACCTTTACACCGCGGTGGAAACGTTTACGCCGCGGAGAAAACCTTTACACCGCGGTGGAAACCTTAACACCGCGGTGGAAACGTTTACACGGCGGAGAAAACCTTTAAACTGTGATGGAAACGTTTACATCAGATTATTAATTTATGTTGCAGTTTTTGCGAAGAAAATCACATATATAAAATATATTTTAAAAAAAAGAACGAAAAAATAGCCAAACATGCTTTCGGGGAAAATGACGTCAGTGTGTGGAAACGTTTACACCGCGGTGGAAACCTTTACACCGCGGTGTAAACCTTTACACCGCGGTGGAAACGTTCACACCGCGGTGGAAACCTTTACACCGCGGTGGAAACGTTTACACCGCGGAGAAAACCTTTACACCGCAGTGGAAACGTTTACACCGCGGAGAAATCCTTTACACCGCGGTGGAAACCTTTACACCGCGGTGGAAACCTTTAAACCACAGAGAAAACTATTACACGGCGGTGTAAAGGTTTACACCGCGGAGAAAACCTTTACACCGCGGTGTAAACCTTTCCACCGCGGAGAAGAAAAGGCTTTTCACGGTGAAAACTCATTGCAGTTGAAGGACTTAACTTTACCACGGTGAGCCTTCCACTGCTGGTGAAGCCACTGCGGTGGAAGCACTACCATGGTGGAAGCCTTCCTACCGCGGGTGGAAGGTGTACTGCACCGCGGAGAAAACCATTAACCCGCTGTGGAAACCTTTTCACCGCGGAGAAAACCTTTACACCGCGGTGGAAACTTTACACCATGGAGAAAACCTTTACACCGCGGTGGAAACCTTTACACCGGGGTGGAAACCTTTACACCGCGGTGGAAACGTTTACACCGCGGAGAAAACCTTTACACCGCGGTTTAATCCTTTACACCGCGGAGAAAACCTTTACACCGCGGAGAAAACCTTTACGCCGCGGTGGAAACATTTACACCGCGGAGAAAACCTTTACACCGCGGTGGAAACCTTTACACCGCGGTGGAAACCTTAACACCGCGGTGGAAACCTTTACACCTCGGTGGAAACCTTTAGACCGCGGTGGAAACGTTTACACCGCGGTGGAAACCTTTACACCGCGGTGGAAACCTTTACACCGCGGTCTAAACCTTTACACCGCGGAGAAAACTATTACACCGCGGTGTAAACCTTTACACCGTTGAGAAAACCTTTACACCGCGGTGGAAACGTTTACACCCCAGACAAAACCTTTACACCGCGGTGGAAACGTTCACACCGCGGTGGAAACCTTTAAACCGCGGTGGAAACCTTTGCACCGCGGTGGAAACCTTTGCACCGCGGTGGAAACCTTTACACCGCGGTGGAAACGTTTACACCGCGGTGGAAACGTTTACACCGCGGTGAAAACGTTTACACCGCGGTGTAAAGGTTTTTTTCGCGGTGTAAAGGTTTTCTCAGCGGTGTAAACGTTTCCACCGCGATGTAAAGGTTTACACCGCGGTGTAAAGGTTTTCTCCACGGTGTAAAGGTTTTCTCCGCGGTGTAAAGGTTTCCACCGCGTTGTAAAGGTTTTCTCCGCGGTGTAAAGGTTTTCTCCGCGGTGTAACGGTTTACACCGCAGTGTAAAGGTTTACACCGCGGTGTAAAGGTTTCCTCCACGGTGTAAACGTTTCCACCGCGGTGTAAAGGTGTCCACCGCGGTGCAAAGGTTTACACCGCGTTGTAAAGGTTTTCTCCTCGGTGTAAACGTTTCCACCGCGGTGTAAAGGTTTTCTCCACGGTGTAAAGGTTTCCACCGCGGTGTAACGGTTTACCCCGCGGTGTAAAGGTTTTCTCCGCCGGGGTAAAGGTTTCCACCGCGGTGTAACGGTGTGCACCGCGGTGTAAAGGTTTTCTCCGCGGTGTAAACGTTTCCACCGCGGTGTAAAGGTTTTCTTCACGGTGTAAAGGTTTCCACCGCGGTGTGTAACGGTTTTCTCCGCGGTGTAAAGGTTTACGCCGCGGTGTAAAGGTTTACGCCACGGTGTAAAGGTTTTCTGCGCTGTGTAAACGTTTCCACCGCGGTGTAAAGGTGTACGCCGCGATGTAAAGGTTTACACCGCGGTGTAAAGGTTTTCCTCCGCGGGTAGCGGGGTTCCACCGCGGTGTAAATGTTTTCTCCGCGGTGTAAAGGTTTCCACCGCGGTGTAAAGTTTTTCTCCGCGGTGTAAACGTTTCCACCGCGGTGTAAAGTTTTCCACGGCGGTGTAAAGGTTTCCACCGCGGTTTAAAGGTTTCCACCGCGGTGTAAAGGTTTACACCGAGGTGTAAAGGTTTACCCCGCGGTGTAAACGTTTTCTCCGCGGTGTAAACGTTTCCACCGCGGTGTAAAGGTTTTCTCCGCGGTGTAAACGTTTCCACCGCGGTGTAAAGGTTTCCACCGCGGAATAAAGGTTTCCTCCGCGGTGTAAACGTTTCCACCGCGATGTGAAGGTTTCCGCCGCGGTGTAAAGGTTTTCTCCGCGGTGTAAATGTTTTCTTCACGGTGTAAAGCTTTCCACCGCTGTGTAGAGGTTTTCTCCGCGGTGTAAAAGTTTCCACCGCGGTGGAAAGGTTTCCACCGCGGTGTAAAGGTTTTCTCCCCGGTGTAAAGGTTTCCACCGCGGTGCTAAGGTTTTCTCCGCGGTGTAACCGTTTCCACTGCGGTGTAAAGGTTCTACCGCGGTGTAAAGGTTTTCTCCGCGGTGTAAAGGTTTACACCGCGGTGTAAAGGTTTTCTCCGCGGTGTAAAGGTTTTGTCCGCGGTGTAAACGTTTCCACCGCGGTGTAAAGGTTTCCACCGCGGTGTAAAGGTTTTCTCCCCAGTATAAACGTTTCCACCGCGGTGTAAAGGCTTTCTCCGCGGTGTAAAGGTTTCCACCGCGGTGTAAAGGTTTTCTCCGCGGTGTAAAGGTTTACACCGCGGTGTACACGTTTTCTCCGCGGTGTAAACGTTTCCACCGCGGTGTAAACGTTTTCACCGCGGTGTAAAGGTTTCCACCGCGGTGCTAAGGTTTTCTCCGCGGTGTAAACGTTTCCTAACAGTGTAGGTTCTCTACGCGAAAGATGATTGGCAGTTTTCTCCTGAATTGTAGGTTTTCTGCGCGGTGTAGGTTTCCACCTGCACGGGTGCCAAGTTTTGTCCACCCAGTATGTATTTCCACCGCGATGTAAAATTCTCTCCGATGCGCGACGTTTCCACCAGGTGCTCAGGCTTTCACACTGGTGCTGCAGTTTCCACCGCGGTGTAAAGGTTTTCTCCGCGGTGTAAACGTTTTCTCCGCGGTGTAAACGTTTCCACCGCGGTGTAAACGTTTTCACCGCGGTTTAAAGGTTTCCACCGCGGTGTAAAGTTTACACCGCGGTGTAAAGGTTTGCTCCGCGGTGTAAAACGTTTCCACCGCGGTGTAAAGGTTTTCTCCGCGGTGTAAAGGTTTCCACCGCGGTGTAAAGGTTTTCTCCGCGGTGTAAAGGTTTACACCGCGGTGTAAACTTTTACACCGCGGTGTAAAGTATTTCTCCGCGGTGTAAACGTTTCCACCGTGGTGTAAATGTTTCCACCGTGGTGTAAAGGTTTCCACCGCGGTGTAAAGGTTTTCTCCCCAGTATAAACGTTTCCACCGCGGTGTAAAGGCTTTCTCCGCGGTGTAAAGGTTTCCACCGCGGTGTAAAGGTTTTCTCCGCGGTGTAAAGGTTTACACCGCGGTGTAAAGGTTTTCTCCGCGGTGTAAAGGTTTACACCGCGGTGTAAACTTTTACACCGCGGTGTAAAGTATTTCTCCGCGGTGTAAACGTTTCCACCGTGGTGTAAATGTTTCCACCGCGGTGTAAAGGTTTCCACCGCGGTGTAAAGGTTTTCTCCCCAGTATAAACGTTTCCACCGCGGTGTAAAGGCTTTCTCCGCGGTGTAAAGGTTTCCACCGCGGTGTAAAGGTTTTCTCCGCGGTGTAAAGGTTTACACCGCGGTGTAAAGGTTTACACCGCGGTGTAAACGTTTTCTCGGCGGTGTAAACGTTTCCACCGCGGTGTAAACGTTTCCACCGCGGTTTAAAGGTTTCCACCGCGGTGTAAAGGTTTACATCGCGGTGTAAAGATTTTCTCCGCGGTGTAAAACGTTTCCACCGCGGTGTAAAGGTTTTCTCCGCGGTGTAAAGGTTTCCACCGCGGTGTAAAGGTTTTCTCCGCGGTGTAAAGGTTTACACCGCGGTTTAAAGGTTTCCACCGAGGTGTAAAGGTTTCCATCGCGGTGTCAAGGTTTTCTGCGCGGTGTAAAGGTTTACACCGTGGTGTAATGGTTTCCACCGCGGTGTAAAGGTTTCCACCGCGGTGTAAAGGTTTTCTGCGCGGTGTAAAGGTTTACACCGTGGTGTAATGGTTTCCACCGCGGTGTAAAGGTTTCCACCGCGGAGTAAAGGTTTCCACCGCGGTGTAAAGGTTTCCACCGCGGTGTAAAGGTTTCCAAGAGTTTTCTTTGGTTTTCGGTGAATATATAATACAGATATTTCTGACAACGTTACTAGAAATTACAGAAATGTAAAGAAATGATGTTATAAACTAGAATCTGTTTGTAGAAAATAGGCGAAAAATTGAGAAAATACACAAGAAAATGAGGAAAAGTAATAAAAAAACGTAAAAACTATTTTAAAAAGTCGATGTCCCCTATGGGCCAATTTTCGGATTTTTATCCGTATTGATGATTTTCCCCATGCGTACCTTTATTGTCAACATCCACACAGGCTTGTCCGGACTATATGCCTGTTACTATTAGATGGACAACTTCAACACTTAAATAGAAGTTACTTATTATCTTGCTGATGTACACTGTTATTTTGATTTTTTACCCATTCCTATGCTTTTTGATGAGTTACAGCCCTTTATCATCAATATAGACTCTAGTACATTCTAGCCCTGGCTCTGTCTCCATTATTAATTGCCAAAGAAGTTTGAAATTTTCAAGTATAGATGAAAGTATAGATGCTTAGTATCATGTAGGTGTGCAATGTCAGGTTTGTTACCTATTTCGATGATTTCTCTGATTGCTTCTGTGCTTCATTCAATGGTTTTATGTTTTAATGGCTGAGGAGCCAATGTACCTTTTTACGGGCTAAACCATGTTTGGTCTGATTTGAGCTGTGAAAGAACCAAACTGTGTGAGAGTGTCCAAAAGGGATAATGGAATAGTGAAAACAATTTTGAGATTCCATGCATACCGAATAATTGCATAACATTGTTGTTTGTTTCGTGACTGAAGAGTGGATAGAAGTCATGTGTTGACCGATGTATCGCATTTATCAGCTCACATCCATGGAGGTATGTCAGCTGTTTCAGAGTGGGCGCTTTATTTATTTTGTATAAGAATAAGATCGCGTGTTTACTGTTTTTCATTCGCCAACCCATGTATCGATGCAATGTATGAAATTATATTTTCATATCAAATAAATTCACAGTATGTTACAAATAAATATCGTTCACTAAATGTTATTGCTAACTACAACAACATAGTTCCTATCATTTGTTGACAGGAAATTATACATAATTGACACAGCTGGTCGCTGTGTACAGGAGCTGATTGAAACCCATCAAGTTAACCAGTTATGAAATATTCACACACACACACATACACAAAAAAGGATACGTATTAAAATAATCAGTATGAGAGCTTTCTTATGTAATTATTAGCGACGCGGTCATGGGCGAAGGATCGGGTGACGGGACTGGGCCGGAAGCATACACTGTAAACCATGTGTTTAGAGATTAAACATACAATATTTGTTCACTATGTATGTTTTAGATTGAACTTTCAATGCTAAACATGTTCGGTATACACAGACCGAAAAGATGATATTCTTGGAAATGTGCCTTCCTCGTTCGGAATTTAAGCGACAAGTTTATAAACGTGTTAAAAAATTGGACACATTTCATGTTAAATTCTAAACACCTATTTTACAGTGTACGTCTTCGTCAGCATGAAGTAACACTGCGAATGATTTACTCATTTATCAGCGCGATTCCCCAGAATATTACCTCGTTGAAAACTCTTGTGTAGAGAAATGGACGAGATAAAAGATGTAGAGAACTCTGATAACCGCGAGAGAAATTCATTCACAATGGTTCTAAGAAACCTCCGTTTAAAAATAACAAACGACCAAGGTGTGTTTGAATCATTTTTTCCCCCGGAGCCATGAGCTAGGATCTGCTCGTGCTCCTCCATCTCATAGCTCTCCGTTTTCCTTAGCTTTAACCTCGGATCACCTCGGATGTAGGAAGGTCCAGAAGGGTCAATAAATGTGGCAAAAAAAGTAACTGGCACGTGCTATCGGTGCCATGACAACGTGTCGGCCTAACTGACCTTAACTTAATCAAACACAATCATAGACAGCAAACATAGAGAGGCCGTGTTGGTAAGAGATTGTAGCACGCCTGAACAACGGAAGCCAGTTAAAACGGAGTACCATTAAATTTTCTTCAAATAAGATAAACAGTTAAACAATTTTCTCTCAAGGATATGTTTAAAACACACAGTAAACCTTACAGGGAAGCAATACTTGCAGATCATTAAAAATCATAAACTATATTAAACACAGAGATAGCCTACAACAGCCAACTCATGGAACATACGAAAGTTAGTATTTTAGCAGTGAAGAATTGATATTTTTCTTTGCCATCAATCGCAGACGCCTATATCATACATCCTTTATCTGTAGATCGGTAGTGAGGATACTTGGGGCTGATTAAATCTGTGAGGAAACATAAATCACAATTTAATGTTCCCAGGTGCAATTATATAAAGATTGTTTTGTAATGTTAACCTATTAACTTTTTATTAGCTAGTACCGTGCTATCAACTTCAGACGAAAAAGTTCGATTATTTGGTGAGGCGGAAATATTTTGTGCACGAGTATAATATACTGCGATCAAATAATGCAGAAATACTTTGTAGATCAGTATTGTATACTGCGATCAAATAATGCAGACATACTTTGTGAATCAGTACTACAGTATTGTATACTGCGATCAATGATGCAGACATACTATGTGAACCAGTATTGTACACTGTGATCATATGATACAGAAATACTTTGTGGATCAGTATTGTACACTGTGAGCATTGATGCAGAAATACTTTGTGGATCAGTATTGTATACTGCGATCATTGATGCAGACATACTTTGTGAATCAATATTGTATACTGTGATCATATGATACAGAAATACTTTGTAGATCAGTATGGTATGCTGTGATCATATGATACAGAAATACTTTGTGAATCAGTATTGTATACTGTGATCATTGCTGCAGACAAATTTTGTGGATCAGTATTATATACTGTGATCATTGCTGCAGACAAATTTTGCGGATCAGTATTGTATACTGTGATCATTGCTGCAGACAAATTTTGTGGATCAGTATTTTATACTGCGATCAATAATGCAGAAATACTTTGTGGATCAGTATTGTATACTGTGATCATTGCTGCAGACAAATTTTGTGGATCAGTATTATATACTGTGATCATTGCTGCAGACAAATTTTGCGGATCAGTATTGTATACTGTGATCATTGCTGCAGACAAATTTTGTGGATCAGTATTTTATACTGCGATCAATAATGCAGAAATACTTTGTGGATCAGTATTGTATACTGTGATCATTGCTGCAGACAAATTTTGTGGATCAGTATTATATACTGTGATCATTGCTGCAGACAAATTTTGCGGATCAGTATTGTATACTGTGATCATTGCTGCAGACAAATTTTGTGGATCAGTATTTTATACTGCGATCAATAATGCAGAAATACTTTGTGGATCAGTATTGTATACTGTGATCATTGCTGCAGACAAATTTTGTGGATCAGTATTATATACTGTGATCATTGCTGCAGACAAATTTTGCGGATCAGTATTGTATACTGTGATCATTGCTGCAGACAAATTTTGTGGATCAGTATTTTATACTGCGATCAATAATGCAGAAATACTTTGTGGATCAGTATTGTATACTGTGATCATTGCTGCAGACAAATTTTGTGGATCAGTATTATATACTGTGATCATTGCTGCAGACAAATTTTGCGGATCAGTATTGTATACTGTGATCATTGCTGCAGACAAATTTTGTGGATCAGTATTGTATACTGCGATCATTAATGCAGAAATACTTTGTGGATCAGTATTGTAAACTGCGATCAATGATGCAGACATACTTTGTGGATCAGTATTCTCTACTGCGATCATTGATGCAGACATATTTTGTGGATCAGTATTCTCTATTGCGATCAATGGGGCAGACATACTTTGTGGATCAGTATTCTCTACTGTGATCATTGATGCAGAAATACTTTGTGGATCAGTATTGTATACTGTGATCATTGCTGCAGACATATTTTGTGGATCAGTATTGTATACTGTGATCATTGCTGCAGACAAATTTTGTGGGTCAGTAAGGTATACTGCGATCAATAATGCAGAAATACTTTGTGGATCAGTATTGTATACTGCGATCAATGATGCAGACATACTTTGTGGATCAATATTCTCTACTGCGATCATTGATGCAGACATACTTTGTGGATCAGTATTGTTTACTGCCATCAATGATGCAGACATACTTTGTAAACGAGTATTGTAGACTGTGGTGATTCATGCAGACATACTTTGTGCACGAGTATTGTATACTGCGATCATTGACGCAGAAATATTTTGTGGACGAGTATTGTATACTGCGATAAACGATTGAGAAATACTTTGTGGAGGAGTGTAGTATACTGGGGTCAATGATGCAGACATACTTTGTGGACGAGCATTGTATACTCCGATCAATGATGCAGAATTCTTTGTGGACGAACATTCTGTACTGCGATCAATGATGCAGACATACTTTGTGAACTAGTATTGTATACTCCGATGAATGGTGCAGAAATACTTTGTGAACGAGCATTGTATACTCCGATCATGATGCAGAATTCTTTGTGGACGAGCATTCTGTACTGCGATCAATGATGCAGACATACTTTGTGAAATAGTATTGTATACTGCGATCAATGATGCAGACATACTTTGTGGACTAGTATTGTATACTCCGATCAATGATGCAAACCATCTTTGTGGATGAGTAATGTATACTACGATCAATGATGCAGACATACTTTGTGGAGTAATGTATACTACGATCAATGATGCAGACATACTATGTGGTCGAGTGCTATAGTATACTGCAATCAATGGTGCAGACATACTTTGTGGACTAGTATTGTATACTCCGATCAATGATGCAAACCATCTTTGTGGATGAGTAATGTATACTACGATCAATGATGCAGACATACTTTGTGGATGAGTAATGTATACTACGATCAATGATGCAGACATACTATGTGGTCGAGTGCTATAGTATACTGCAATCAATGGTGCAGACATACTTTGTGAACTAGGATTGTATGCTGCGGCTAATGATGCGGACATACTTTGTGAACTAGGATTGTATGCTGCGGCTAATGATGCAGACATACTTTGTAGAAGAGAACGGAATACCGGTACTGCGATCAATGATGCAGATATACCCCGGGAATGATTATTGTGTATTGCGCTAAATGATGCTGAAATATTTTGTGAGCGAGTACTGTATACTACAATCAATGATGCAGGCATCCATTGTGGACTAGTGCTAGTATAGTATACTACAATCAATGATGCAGAAATACTTCGAGGACGAGTGTTGTATACTGCGATCAATGATGAAGACATACTTCTTGGACGAGTGCTAGTATAGTATACTGCGATGAATGATGCAGAAATACTTTATGGATGAGTATTGTGTGCTCCGATCAATGATGCAGAAATACTTTGTGGACGGGTACTAGTAATGTATACTGCGATCAATGATGCAGAAATACTTTGTGGACGGGTACTAGTAATGTATACTGCGATCAATGATGTAGAAATACTTTGTGGACGGGTACTAGTAATGTATACTGCGATCAATGATGCAGAAATACTTTGTCGACGCATGCTAGTGTATTGTTTACTGTGATCGATGATGCAGAAATACTTTGTGGACGGGTAGGCCTACTCGTAATGTATACTTCGATCAATAATGCAGAAATACTTTGTGGATGGGTACAAGTAATGTATACTGTAATCAATGATGCAGAAATACTTTGTGGACGGGTACCAGTAACGTATACTGTGATCAATGATACAGAAATACTTTGTAGACGGGTATTAGTAATGTATACTGCGATCAATGATGCGGAAATACTTTGTGGACGGGTACTAGTAATGTATACTGCGATCAATGATGCAGAAATACTTTGTGGACGGGTACTAGTAACGTATACTGCGATCAATGATGCAGAAATACTTTGTGGACGGGTACTAGTAATGTATACTGCGATCAATGATGCAGAAATACTTTGTGGACGGGTACTAGTAATGTATACTGCCATAAATGGTGCAGAAATACTTTGTAGACGGGTACTAGTAATGTATATTGCGATCATTGATGCAGAAATACTTTGTGGACGGGTACTAGTAATGTATACTGGGACCAATGATGCAGAAATACTTTGTGGACGGGTACTAGTAATGTATACTGGGATCAATGATGCAGAAATACATTGTGGACAGGTACTAGTAATGTATACTGCGATCAATGATGCAGAAATACTTCGTGGACGGGTTCTAGTAATGTATACTGCGATCAATGATGCAGAAATACTTTGTGGACGGGTACTAGTAACGTATACTGTGATCAATGATGCAGAAATACTTTGTGGACAGGTACTAGTAATGTATACTGCGATCAATGATGCAGAAATACTTTGTGGACGGGTACTAGTAATGTATACTGCGATCAATGATGCAGAAATACTTTGTAGACGGGTACTAGTAATGTATACTGCGATCAATGATGCAGAAATACTTTGTGGACGGGTACTAGTAATGTATACTGCGATCAATGATGCAGAAATACTTTGTGGACGGGTACTAGTAACGTATACTGTGATCAATGATGCAGAAATACTTTGTGAACAGGTACTAGTAATGGATACTGCGATCAATGATGCAGAAATACTTTGTCGACGCGTGCTAGTGTATTGTTTACTGCGATCAATGATGCAGAAATACTTTGTGAACGTGTACTAGTAATGTATACTGCCATTAATGGTGCAGAAATACTTTGTGGACGGGTACTAGTAATGTATACTGCGATCAATGATGCAGAAATACTTTGTCGACGCGTGCTAGTGTATTGTTTACTGCGATCAATGATGCAGAAATACTTTGTGGACGGGTACTAGTAATGTATACTGCGATCAATGATGCAGAAATACTTTGTGGGCGGGTACTAGTAATGTATACTGCGATCAATGATGCAGAAATACTTTGTGGACGGGTACTAATAATGTATACTGCTATCAATGATGCAGAAATACTTTGTGGACGGGTACTAATAATGTATACTGCGATCAATGATGCAGAAATACTTTGTGGACGGGTACTAGTAATGTATACTGCGATCATTGATGTAGAAATAGTTTGTCGACGGGTACTAGTCATGTATACTGCGATCAATGATGCAGAAATACTTTGTGGACGGGTACTAATAATGTATACTGCGATCATTGATGTAGAAATACTTTGTGGACGGGTACTAATAATGTATACTGCGATCAATGATGCAGAAATACTTTGTGGACGGGTACTAGTAATGTATACTGCGATCAATGATGTAGAAATAGTTTGTCGACGGGTACTAGTCATGTATACTGCGATCAACGATGCAGAAATACTTTATGGACGGGTACTAGTAATGTATACTGCGACCAAATGATGCAGACATACTTTATTGAATGGAGTGCCGTATGTATGAGCCAAATGATGCAGACATGCGCTTTCGGAGCAGGTATAGTATACACCGATCAATGATGCAGACATAACTTGTGGACGAGTACAGTATAAAACCATCAATGATGCAGGCATACTTTGTGAACGAGTATTGTATACTGCGATAATTGATGAAGAAACACTTTGTGGATGAGTATTGTATACTCAGATCAATGATGCAAAAACACTTTGTGGAGGAGTAGTATATACTGTGATCATTGATGCAGACATACTTTGTGGACGAGCGTTGTATACTCAGACCAATGATGCAAAAATATTTTGTGGATGAGTATTATATACTGTGATCATTGATGCAGAAATACTGTGGACGAGTACTGTATACTGCGCTAATTGATGCAGAAATACTTTGTGGATGAGTATTGTATACTCAGATGAATGATGCAAAAACACTTTGTGAAGGAGTATTGTATACTGTGACCATTGATGCGGAAATACTTTGTGAACGAGTATTGTATACTGCGATAATTGATGCAGAAATACTTTGTGGCCGATCATAGTATACTGTTATCATTTGATGCGGAACTTTGTGAACGACGAGTGTAGTATTCTGCGATAATTGATGCGGAAATAGTTTGTGGATGAATAATAACACCAGCGTCCGACTGTTACAGTGAAGGAATAGGCCATTTTCATTTTAAAACAAATCTTGAGGGATGTATTAACCTGACCAATTTAGAATGGACATACTAGGTCTTGTGTGCTGAAGATTCAGTAAATTATCTATTAGCTATTAGTTGAATATGATTATTTTTCCAAAAACTTGCATTCGGTGACAGATATAGAATACATTTATCTTTACTGTACTTATTCTTTCAGCAATGTAACAAAACCAATATGCGGCCTCTAGTTTCAGGCCATGAAAGTCGTCAGTGATGAACAATCGTGAGTGTATGGCACGACAGGCACTTCAAATGGAGCGCTTATTATCGCTCTTGTATTTCAGGTATAAACTTCTTCAGGTTGAGGAAAACTGTAGCAGTTTGAACCAGATCAAACATCTCTCCTT
>JAVTVY010035830.1:0-13740 GCA_036873755.1 Hanleya hanleyi
GGAGATTTGCAAGAACTTCTAGCGAATTGAGGTTTCTCAGTACTTGTTTTGCTTGGGGAAGAGTACTTCTGTCAATATGGCGGATTGTTTCAACGACCTTGCTTTTGGTGAGGTCCAGCCAATCAGCGAGTACTGGTTTCGCTTTTATTTATTTTTCTCAGTTCTCTATGTTTAGGTCACTTCCATCCGAAGGTGTTTCGATTAGCTGCATCACTCACTTTATATCAAGGTCACCAGTCACAACAGGCTTGCATGGTGTATAGATAAGGTCAAGTCATTCACAATCACAACTATAGCCTCAGACGTGTATGTGGTTTCAGTCAGAGCATATTTTTACAGCACTAGAGTAATTGAATATTTTAATTTAGCTATATTAGTATCATAGTCACAGCTTTGATTGTGACTGTTCATTTCCAGAAGGATATCTTATAATAATAAACTGCATTTATAAACAATGTTACTATTTATAACCAAATCAAACCTGCTTTGATTAATGCCTAATCTCCATTAGGAAGAACAATACAAACTGCTAAAACGGAAGTTAAAACTAAAAGTTGTCTCCCCTAGGGGGCAGTTGTCTGCCCCTAGGAGAGCTCTCTCTCATTCATCCCAGTGGAGTTACTATAAAGGCTCTGCTCAAGCCATTCCTATCCTCTTTCTCATTGTAATAAACCGAGACCTGTAGTGTGCAAGGCCGTGGAGTGAGGGGAAGGACGGGAGGGACAATCAAATCAAAGCAGGTTTGATTTGGTTATAAATAGTAACATTGTTTATAAATGTTTTATTATTTATGACCCAAATCGTAAACCTGCTTTGATTAATGCCTCACTACCAACATATGGAGGTGGGAACCTCGGCCTTGTTGTAGCTCCAATAGCAGGCTAAGTAACCGCTGGGATGACACAGACATGGGTATAAACATGAGACATTAATACTCAACAAGTGGAACCCTGGTCAGAGACGTAAAAGGGTAATTCATGGAGTTGATACAGTAGTACTTATCTTGAGTGTCTCCATCCATGTAGCTGTGCTCACGGTGTGGTACACAAATCTACCAAGTTGAAGGATACCCCGGGCCCCTAAGGCTACTAGAAGGTCTTCTTGGTAGGCACTGTATGTCCTGGGGGGGGGGGGGGCAATAGCCAGCAAGCCCGTGCATACAGGGAGATACTTGGCTGGACCTTAAGAACGGGGAGAGCACGTACTGCCCAAAGCTTAGAGGGCGCCAAGCCACACCACTCTCAGTCCGCAAGCCGTCTTATGTCAACTCTCCATACTTGGACCTTGAAACTTGAACAGGTCTTGTAGGATGCGTTGGAGTTGACTGCGTTTGCTCCCTGAGTCAACTCTACGCAATCGTCAACTCTCTGTACTTTATTGTCTGTTGCTGACACTAGCAACCTGAAACAGAAACATTAGTACTCACAAAGTGTCAGTTCTTTGTCTTGTGAGTTGAGCGTAGGTGACCCAGCTGAGATCATCTAGAAGAAAGTCAGTTTCAACCTGAAAGGACACAAGCAAAACTGCAGTAAAGTCAAAGATTAAAAGTCAGAATTGTGTCAGGCCTAAAATGATGACTTGAGAGATGGCGGCTGGCAAACTGACCTATTACTACTGAGTAGATAACATTTATATCCAATTATTTTTAAGATAACAGTCTCTCAGTAAGGTACAATTACTAGTGCTGGAAAAAAGGTCAGACTGTGCGAGACACGAACCCGCGTCCTCAGAGTTCGATACCAAATCGCCAGCAGTAACAGCAAACGGCCCAGACCACTCGGCCATCTCCGCCTCTATCTAAAATGATCACAGGCATGACAATAAATCTCAACAAAAGAACCCTGGTCGGTAATGCAGTGGGTAATTATGGAGTAGTAATAGAAGATACTTATCTTTTGAGTGTCTTCCTCCATGTAGCTGTGATCGTGGTGTGGTACACAATTCTACCAAGCTGAAGGATACCCCGGGCCCCTGAGGCTACAAGAAGGTCTTCTTGGTAGGCACTGTCTGTCCTGGGGGGGAGGGGGCAATAGCCAGCAAGCCCGTGCATACAGGGAGATACTTGGCAGGACCTTAAGAATGGGGAGAGCACTGCCCGAAGCTTAGAGGGCGCCAAGCGACACCACTCTCAGTCCACAATGCCGCCTAACGTCAACTCTCCATACTTGGACCTTGAAACTTGAACAGGTCTTGCAGGCACAAAGTGTCAGTTCTTTGTCTTGGGAGTTGAGCGTAGGTGACCCAGCTGAGATCAAGTAGAAGGAAGTCAGTTTCAACCTGAAATGACACAAGCAAATCTGCAGTTAAGGGAAAGATTAAAACTCACCATAGTGTCAGGCCTTGATTGATGACTTGAGAGTCCATGGCTGGCCAGCTGACTTATTTCTAACTTCTTAGGTGATCATGTAATATGTGGACATATGTTATGATTGGGAGATGATACAGCAAACTGGCTGGCTTGCTGCGATGATGAAAAATGCTCCCCCCCCCTTTTGAAATTACTTGACCACGTGCTGGGCAGCCATCAGCGGCCCGTGCGTGGTCACTCTATCTGATTGCACTGACATATCTCTCAGATAGAAATTGGTGAACGTGGAGTTTGCCGTCCAGGCACAAGACTGGACAATGTCATGGAGGGACAAGTTCTTCCATAAAGGCCATGACATAGCGATGGCACGAATCTCATGAGAAGAAGCAGTAGACAGTAGTGGGGGAGCGTCAATGGCCAATAGATAAGACCACTTAAGGGTCTTCTTCAACCACGCGACAATGGTATTCTTAGTAATGTCACGCATTGCGGATGGGTGAAGGGACAGAAATAACAGACGACGAGAGCCGCGAGCGGAATCGATACGAGTAAGATAGTGGCGAATGGCTCGAATAGGGCATAACAGAAAGGTCGTCTTCGAGGCCATGCACGAAGTCTGACAACGCAGGGATGGAGTACGAACATTGAGCGCACGGACCTAAGCGAACAGACTCATTTTGGCGATGAACTCAGGAATGGGTCGAAAGGAAATGCGAGACCAATCCGCCGTCCAGGTCATAGATGATCTCTCAAGAGCATGAAGTTCAGACACACTAGACGCCAAAGCAAAAGCCGCCAGCAAAGCAGACTTGTAGGAAACAGCTTAAAGAGAGGCGGACTGTAAAGGTTCAAAAGGCGGACGAAACCGAGCATACAGAACCACATGAATATCCCAATTCGGTAACAGCTGGCGAGTACGGCGAGACTGTAAGTGAAAGCCGAAAGAGCGCAGAGATATTGTCGTTTAGACTAATGACGATGCCGGTAGAAAATGTAAAAACCCTAGCCCAAGCAGACCGGAACCCTTAAAGGGTGCCGAGTTGAACTTCATATCACGATAAAGGTGAAGGAAGAAGTCAAATACAGGGAAACAAAGAGACAAAGTCGGGAAGGGCATCACATTCTCGGCACCAGGACAAATAAATCCACTGCAGTGACCGAACCCGAAAAACGAACATAGTGAGTAAGGTCCCGCATAGAAATGAAAAGCCCTAAAGTTGATGACAGAACCATAATGTCAAAGTCTAACAAACTGGTGCAACGGTCTATACGGGAACGAAGTACTTGAAGGAGAAAGTCGAAAAACTGTCCCCCAAGTACACCGCGAAAAACATTGTGTTGTTTAAGCACAATCCTGTGGTAAAATGGATTTCAACACAAAATGTTTGTGTGTTGAAATCAACATGGTTCTGTGTTAAACATAAATCAACACAAAAGCTGTGCTGAATTCAAGACCAATTACTGTTGATTCCAACACAATTTCTGGAATCAAAAAGGCTTGAACACAACTCTCTTCGTAGTGTAACGACGAACCTAAGTAAACCTCGATGTGAAAACCCGAGAGGAATTGATACAAGGGGAAGGTTGACGCCAAACGGAAGGACTTCCACTCCCACCGACGATGGAGAATCGAAGGAAGTGCCGAAAAACGAGGATGAATAGATATAAAATATGCATCTCGCAAACGAAGAAATGACGTAAGGAACGGCGTTATGGCGTACCGAAACGTCTAACAGATGTACGCGAACGACGCACAAGTGTATGAGAAAACACATGACGGCGTAATGAAACGTCGTCAAGGTGTAACAGAAGGACGTAATCGTGAAAAATGAGAGAAACGTTGTGTGTGATAAACGACGTAGTGATTTCCCCATTTGGATCAACATAAAGTATATACATGCTCATAATGGAGCAGGATACAACCTTATAAAAGTACGAGAAAAACGACGTAACGGCGAGAAACGACGTACAGGTGTACGAGGACAACGAAACGACGTAATGGAACGTCGTTGAGGTGCGAAACGAGGAAGGCGTTGCAAACAGTAACCCCGAACTTTTTTTAAATTAGAAACGCAGTAGAGATGAACACATTAAATGTTCCTGGCGTTAAACACAAACGTAACCTCAATGAGGTAAATGGCATTATGGATCTTTATGTCAGTGAACATGATTACTGTGTCAGTGAACATGATTACATTATGACATCTCCCGATGTAATTTGGCTCCTGTACATGAAAATCAGTACTGGAGTTTTATATGGAGAGAATATTAAACATTTATAAACAATGTTACTATTTATAACCAAAAGTAGTAACACCACCGACATCCAGAACAAAGAGATTTCCACGTAAACTAAAAAGATCCTCAAAGAATTTAAAATTCCCGAAGAGAGGAAATACATTTAAAGTCTCTCGCCGGCAGATAAATTAAGGTTATTAAAAATTCAGAATTTGAAATGACCTAGCACGAACAAGCTGTCGAGAAGAAGAAAACGGTAAAGAACATTGCTAAAGAGCCGTCTGTTGTTCTTGTAGACTGTACCGGTAATCATACTTGGAGAAGACTTCACGCATTTGCGTGTCATCCTTGCGCAGGGCTCAACATACAAGAAGACCGCTCGATGAAATAGACTAATGCTGTCCCAGGCAGAAGACCGAGAAAACTTCAGGCTTGATCCTTGCCCGGCCAACAGACTAGGAGAAGATCAATAAACACTCCACATGTCGTCGAACGAGAGTATTTCTACAGATTTCCCGGAGAAATACACTCACAGTCACGCTAATAATTCTAAATTTTCTCAGAGAGAAGAAGTAAAATTAATGCTCAACTCAATCTGAATTATAAGCGTAATTCAGTATACAGATGGGACCAACTAGGTGTGAAACATTAACAACTCACAATGTAAAATAACAGAAATTTGTGTTTCAAAGAATAGCACACTTTCACAATAAACAAGGGTGAGTGAGTGAATAGGGTTTACTCACTCGCGATAAACAAACACGTGATCTCTTTTGTTGTTCAACACCCTTAATTACACAAAGAGAGTAGTAAAGAAGCTCATTAAAATGTAACAAAGCGTCGTGGTGAATAGGCTTGAGTTGTGGTTACGTAACACAAACGCAAGACAACGTAAGCATAAAAGGTAGATAAAAACCTCTGTAAGTTCTCTCTTGATCACAGGATATCAAAATAAACATAATAATACTTGATATAACAAGAGATTACATTTTGGTAGGATCAAAGAACTGAATACATGAAAACGAAACTACCAAAACTGCAAGTCCGAACAGAAGATACAACAACAACATGGAAAATTGACGGACTGCTTATAAAGAATCGGATTTCCCCGGCGGGGAAAAAACGAACCTCCCGCGTCAAACGAGGATACTATTCACAATACTAGTAAAGATTTATACAACAATTCAATGCATAAAATCGTGAATCAATGAAACGAAAACCTGTTCGTTTATCGTACAGATCACAATAGGCTCACATACTGACCGAAAACAAAACGGGATGGCGAGAGCCAGCAAAAGCCCACATCAAACACAGCGGGCCGAAACTCATTGTTTGTGTGGAGACGCGATATTGAATACACACTGTCTACCATCATGCAGGACTGTGTTATTAGTTAAGCATGAGATTTCATATTAACTTTTAGAAAAACATCGTCAGACGATCATTTCAAGATATAGAAAAATCATGACTAAAATTTTGAAATCTCCGACAAGAGCAAATTATTTTAGCGACGTACGTCCGAAGACACTAAACACGTGGCTGACGGTAAAACAAACCGTGTAAGGTCAAAGCGAGTCCAAAATTTTCCCCGACAAAATTTAGAAACACCCGAGATAGAAATGTCAGACAAAACTATCCCAGAAATATTAATTAATTAATCGCAACAGAACCATTGACCAAAATGACATAGGCGAGATAACATACAGCGAGGTAGCATTCTTTTGTCCGAAGGAGACAATGGATCGCTCAGGAAAACCGACCTGAATCTGGAGGCCTTTGTTGGCCTGAACAATGGAACCGGTTTTACAGGGACTCGAGATAAAGGAATAGCGGTGGAGGTCAGACTGCCTAGAAATTGAATATTATCTCCTGTAGGAACAGGCCACTGGGAGGAAATATTTACAGACGTCGAAGAAACCGGACTTTGAATCTAAGTGTACAAATTCTAAATTCCGATACCACCGAGATCCTTGATGGATTTCAAGTCATACACAAGCGTAAATTCCCACAAAAAAACGACTATCGCTCCGATAGAGCGAGATCGTCAGGGGCACGCAATAAATGAGCACGTCGGACCTGGGCAAAATTCCTCCAGGCAGATGAATCCGATGACACACGCACACGTGGCTTTGCGATACACACAAATCTTTACAAGTAAAACAAACCGTGTGGGAGTCCAAACGGGACAAACTTGCTCACACGTACGACAAGAATTAGAATTCGGAACAGAAACCTCAGACATAACCAATGTAAGAAGAATTTCCGAAAAGAAAAACACAAGACAATCTTGATAAAGGATATAACCGGCGGTTACAACAACAACACAGGCTGTATTGAATTAACACTTCCTTGATGTGCACTGGTCGAGTACAAACAGGAGAAAGAGGATAGGAATGATATGAGCAGAGCCTTTTATAGTAACTCCACTGGGATGAATGGGAGAGCTCCCCTAGGGGCGGACAACTCTCCTCTAGGGGAGACAACTTTTGGTTTTAACTTTCGTTTTTACGGTTTGTATCATGCTTCCTGACGGAGATTATGGCATTAATTAAAGCAGGTTTACGATTTGGGAATCAAATACATGGGTTCATACGGTCCCTAGCCCCTAGGACCAAGGTAGTAATTCCCAGTACTTTAACACACACCTATGTGCATTGACTTTATGAGCTGAAGTGAGTATTATCTAGTACCAGTTCTAATTCTAGGGAGATGACAATCATAGATAAGTATGTTTCCAATGACGATGGCGAAAAATTCTGGAATTCAGCGGCCATTGGTTCGCAAAGGCAACAGATTAGAGCCCCAGCCATATCGTACTAATATTCGGCAACCTGGCGTACGTATGTTCGGCAAACAAAGTTCAGCTAAAAAATTAGTTATGGACGCTTGATTTAAGGACGACGGCGGTGGCGTAGACGGCGACGAGGGAATAAAGTCTTGGTAATACATAAGAGCATCCACTTTAGTAAGTTGACTTACCCAGTGATGTGAGGACATGTCGAAGTTCTGCAGAATTAATAAAGCCATTACCATCTCCATCAAAGACCTTCAATCCCTCTACGAAGTCCTCGTATCCGGGTGTACTTTTTACCTTGCTCATCGCTTGTAAAATAGGCAAGAACTGCTTGAATGTAATCCTCGTGTCTGGAAGAAGAAAACTCCTAATTCTGTGAATTTGTACTCACGTAAGTGTACCGTACGGCTTTAACAAGCCTTGATAGATTGGTCTATTGAGAACTTTTCTAACCCAAGGTGAACGTGACATGAATTTGAATTGTTTTTTAAAGAAGGACAAAAATAATTCAATCTACTGATCATCATGTGCATCAGAAGATCTTCATTTAAGAGAGTCAGTCGGTCGATTTTTGAAAAATGGGGATTGTTTGAAAAAAAGAGATATGTACATATTCATCATCATTTATCATGCTGCATACCTGGGTCTTTTGGTCCATATATCTTCACCTCTGCCTCAGTGGGGTTCTGACCAAGTGCCCGGAGAACATCGCGGAGTTGTGATGCTTCGATCTTGCCATCTCCTCGAGTATCAAACAGGTTGAACGCGTTCTGGTACTCTGTAAGATAGGCAAGTGGCGCATATAATGAAGTACATTTTCATTGGGTAAACCAATTAATTACAGGATGTACATTACAGACAATTCTTGGGTGAATCAATTACAGGAAGTGCATTACAGTCAAATTTTTCGCTAAATCAATCACAGGATGTACATTACAGTCAATTTCTTGGATAAATCAATCACGGAAAGTATTTTACAGTCAATACTTCATGTGATTGAAAATTACGGATAAATTAATCACAGGAGTTACATTACAGTCAATTTTCAGGTAAATTGACACAGGAAGTACATTACAGTCAATTCTTGGAAAAATCAAACACAGCAAGTACATTACAGTTAAATTCTTGGGTAAATCAATCAGAGTATGTACACTACAGTCACATTCTTGGGTGAATCAGTCACAGGATGTAAATTACCACCAAGTGTCGGGTAAATCAATCACAGGATGTACATAACAGTCAAATTCTTGAATAATTCAATCACGGGATGCACATTACAGTCACAATCTTGGGTAAATCAACCACAGTATTACGCTACAGTCGCATTATATCAAACTTGTTGAACGTCTCCTGGTACTCTGTAAGGTAGGCAAGCGGTGCATAATGAACCAATGCAGTTAATTCTCAGGTAAATCAATCAGAGGAAGCATATTACAGCCAAGTCTCGGGTAAATCAATCACAGGATTTACATTACAGTCAAATTCTTGGCTAAATCTATCACATGAAGTACATTACAGTCAAATTATTCGGTAAATCAATCACAGGATGTGCATTACAGTCAAATTCTTGGATAAATCAATCACAGGAAGTACATTAGAGTCAAATTATTCGGTAAATCGATCACAGGATGTGCATTACAGTCAATTCTCGGATAAATCAATCACAGGATGAACAGTACAGGCAAATTCTCGGGTAAGGCAATCACAGGATGAACATTACAGTCAATTCTTGGGTAAATCAATAACATAGAGTACATCACAGTGAAATTCTCAGGTACATCAATCACAGGACGTACATTACAGCGAATTTTCGAGTAGATATTCACAAGAAGTAAATTACAGTCAATTCTTGGGTACATTAATCACAGGAAGTACATTACAGACAAATTATTGTATAAATCAACTAATGGAAGTACATTACAGTCAATTCTTGGATAAATCAATGTCAGGAAGTATTTTACAGTCAATTCTCTCGTAAATCGACACAGGAAGAACATTGCAGCCAATCCTTGATTAAATCAAACACAGGGAGTACGTTAGTCATATTATTGGGTAAATCAATCACAGGAAGTACATTACAGTCAAATTCTTGGGTAAATCAATCACAGGAAGTACATTACAGTCATATTATTGGGTAAATCAACCACAGGAAGTACATTACAGTCAAATTCTTGGGTAAATCAATCACAGTAAGTACATTACAGTCAAATTCTTGGGTAAATCAATCACAGGAAGTACATTACAGTCAAATTCTTGGGTAAATCAATCACAGGAAGTACATTACAGTCATATTATTGGGTAAATCAATCACAGGAAGTACATTACAGTCATATTATTGGGTAAATCAATCACAGGAAGTACATTACAGTCAAATTCTTGGGTAAATCAACCACAAGATGTAAATCACAGCCAATGGGTACATCAATTACAGGATGTACATTACAGCCAATTCTCGGGTAAATGAATCACAGAAAGTAAATTACAGTCAATTCTTGAGTACATCAATCACAGGAAGTACATTTCCTGAACCGAACATATTGAGGTGATCAAATTCAAACAGGAAATGGTACAAAACATACTGTTCAATTTTAAGGTCAACCTCAACTGGGGCCGTTGTTGTTGTAATAGAATTGACAGCAGTCTTGAACCAGAGCCTATATAGGCTACAAAATGTATCTGTGTCTAACAGGCCTTGCATCTACCCATTCCACCAACTCGTCCGATTTGATAGACCTGGTATTGGCTAACAACGGCACTGATTTGCTCATAGCAGAGCTGATTTCAATGGCGGATTCGCACTGTGGTTCAAGTTAATCTCTGGACTCGATGGTAGCGACTCGCGACTGGTCGCATGAGCTTCGGTTCCTCAATCGGGGCGCTTGGCTATGCCTTTAACCCAGAATATAATTTTAATCGATGATAATTGGTATATTTTCGAGGGGTATCTAGAATCTGGAGACTCCTGCTTCTCGGGTAGATTCCCCTGGGTTTCAGAACGATTCCCCAGAGGATTCACTATAACGCAGGAATGGGTATCTGGCAATTAGAGACCCTTGGTTCTCGACAAGATACCCAGCGGATTCGTCACGATTCCCCAGTTTCTCCACATCATTCCCTTGATCACCCTACCATGTGTGAGATCTTCGGCGCATGCGTGAGATTTTTGATGTTACTTCCGCCTATCTGCTGTTTGAGGTCTACGAGGAGTCGTCTTTATTCAGTAAAATCCACATCAATCTCACGTTTCTTCGTGCCATCGATGTCATATTTCACACCAGTTACATTGATCGTCACCCTAAGAATGATTTCGCAAAGCTTTTGTTCCAAATGTGATAGGGTAGCTCTCAAGTTCTTCGATCAACATACCTCAGTATATGTACAACGATGCATCATCAATGTGAAGGACAACACTGGTTTATTACTATTCACACATGTATATTGTGCTCAAATAAGTCACATCGTAATTGCAGAAGTACCGCTTATTACCGCATATTCATGCCAGGCACGAAACTGAAGGGCATGCAAGTTCACGCACAAGCGTTTTCACGAGAGCCAGCAAAGCCGCTGAATTTGGACGCATACTTGCGCTAAAATGCTAAAATTATTCTAACATTATTTATTGTGCGAATTTCTTTAACTGATGAACCGGCACTCAGACGAAATACCCTGGTGTTGCTGGCTGTCGTGAAAAAAAACCCATGTGCGTGAACGTGCCCTTCAGGCTCACGGCTGGCATGAATATGCGGTAATATGCGGTACTTCTGGGATTACGATGTGGCTTATTCTTGTGGGAAGTTCTCATTTTGTAAGGATAATTTTTGCCAAATTGATCGGAGTTATTAGCTCTCTAGATTTGTATCTAATACCGCTTATGCCGGTGCTAGGGTCCGTGTGGTCATGTCATCCAAGTTGCCACATGAACAGATACAATAAAAGCGTACCTGAGATACAACACATATCACGAATCATTAGATCTTGGTATGTGCTTTAGAATAGGTTAACCAGAAGACTATACTGTGAAGCCATGTGACTGTCAGTATGTCGGCTCCTCTTCCCACTTCCCTTATATGTGTTGTAATTGTAAGTCAGATTATGAGAATCCCTATAAAGACTGAGGACAGGAGTGGACAGTAGCAAACAATCGTTGTTGTTGCTCGCATTCATAATTCAATCATAACACCGAGGGAAATGAAGATTCCAGCAATGAAGTCTTCCCCACGAGAACATCGAGAGGATTTCCCTGATGGGGCATCATATAGATTCACATGGGATCTCGTGTGAGGTACCGTTGCTGGATTTCCCTTCAAGCATCACTACGATTCCCCTATTATTCTCAGTTATGTTATAAACATATAGTGGGATATCGTGACAACGAGTCGGAGCTCACGCGGTGGCCCACGTGCTGTGCATCTGTCGCCACCACCGGGTAAAGACAGCATTGTCCAAGGATTAATGTGGGAAGGGCAGATTGAACTACATTATCAGCACTACGTTTTACCATGCTGATAAGTCGGCCCGCGAAGAGCAATCATGGGAACTGGTCTGATCAGTCCCATCGAAATGCAAGGCATGGTCTAATGGTCTAAGCAAGCACACCAAGGCCCTTTAATAACAATAAAAAGACTCGTACAGGAATTACAGGGGTTTTTTAACAACCGATGATATTGAAGCTGAAGTCTAAATCTTATATTCAGAGAATTTATTCAAATAGGATTTTGTAATGTCACCAAGTGATCCCGGGATAATGAGATTAAGATATGCCGGAATATTCACACAGCTATAATAGAATATTCGAAGACTTTTTACTTCGGACTAAACTCGCTCCAACATTCGCTTGAGAGAACTGGCCAGAAATGTGCCGTCACTGACATTCACTGGCTTAAGACTAGTACAGGCTAGAACATTATCGTATTAGTATTTACACTAAAACATTATCCATCATAAATTGGGTGCCTGGCAAAGTGACGTATGCAGCCAGTCTAAACAGAAAAGTACAGCAAATCATGGACCTTAAAGATTTTGGGAACAGGGGGCATGGAGGATCTATACCATTATCATTTGAAAGATGTTGAGTTTACTTTGATACAATTAATATATCAATGCATGCATGGGCCGCGAAACCCGTATGGGAAGCGGCCCGAAAACCACAATTTCAATCAAGTTGTGTACGTTTTAAGCTTTGAAAAAGTTGGAAGTATCTCCAACGAAACGTCAGCCAAGAACGATGAAAGTTGTTATCCATGAAATAGCATTGTGTTGTATGCGCTGACTTGGCTAAAAACTGTAGAAATATATTCTTTTGTGCAAATTTTCTTCAAATCTGTCTAAACATTATTAGAATCGCTGCTTCGTAAAAAAATTTGATTATGTCTTGAATTTCAGGTGGAGACTAAAACAAACACATCACTTGTTTGTTCTTGATTCATTGGATATTGACTTGTCTAGGATGCTACTTTAATGTATATCTGTTTAATTAAATAGGATATTCCGACGGGAATTTGATACATTTGATAAGCAAGTAGTTACATTGTAACAAAGTGTAAATATCTAGAAAGTAAACTGATACTTTCCGTAACTTGTGTATGAATATAAAATACGTTCATACGAGCGAGAATTGCAACATTGTGGTATTTTCGCTACAATATAACATATTGTATTTATTGTATTGTATTGTATTGTATTGGAAATATCAGAACTGGCTAGATAATAAACTGCGACAACTCAACCATAAATGTCAATAAATGTGGTAAGAGCATGTCAGAGGAAAACTTGATAGTAACTCGGGGGAGTTCTCGAAACGAAGACCCCAACACGAAGACCCTTCCCTAAAAGAGCCCCTCCAGATGGTCTTCCCTCTTCGGTTTCGTTTCGACAAGACTCAGTAACTCAGCGGGGAACAATCATCATATCTCATACACTACATATCTTGGAATAGGAGCAGCTAAGAGAAAAAACCCACTTTATTTGTATTTTTAATCTGTGACATTCTGCAGCTTGAAATGAAAGGGAGTGTGGGCGATAACAAACACGTCGCAAATTCGATATGGGAAACAGAACAAGAAGCTACACTACACTTCAACTAAATAACTTTTAGACGAATGAAGTACAAAGAGCAGGGGTTTTTTTTTCATAGTTTCCCATACACTTCAACTAAATAATTTTTAGACGAATGAAGTACAAAGAGAAGGGTTTTTTTTCATAGTTTCCCATTTGGCCTCATCTCGAATCAACGCAGTTGTGGCATTGAAACACCGGTATCATAATTATTATCCCCCGCCGCAACGCGGCCGGGAACTTTAAAATGATTCTTGCTTCTTTGTGTCCGTGGATGTCCGTGTACAAATGTATGTCCGTGCATGTCTGTTTGAATTTTTCGCAAGCGATAACTTCCAAACGCTTT
>JAVTVY010035831.1:0-15402 GCA_036873755.1 Hanleya hanleyi
CTCCATCCCGATTTAACAGACTTCATGGATCAAGGCACGGAGACGTGGTGTTGGAACAGTCAAACGTTGCAAAGCCTGACCAGTAGCGTGTGCGGACAACATTGCTTGTTTTACCTGTACCATCGATGCCGGGGAAGACCCTTATCTACCATCGTACAGATGTTTGACGAGTACCCCAAGGCCGAGGACCGCGATGTACTCGTATATGACTGGGCCGCCGATCATTTGAATGTACAAGCCCCGTTCTGGGCTTAAGTTCTTTCAATGTACAAGCCCCCCTGTTCTGGGCTTAAGCTTTTTTTTTAGTACAAACCCGTGGGCATTTATTAATGATTTCAGCAGCCACGATTTTACATTGCCCTATACAGACTCACGTGGCTATGAGGTAAAGAGCTTATTATTAGGATATACCAATTCTTCAATAGAAATTATCTTTTTATACCTGCGGTAACTTATGCCCAAATAAACATCCCTTTGAAAATATATATACAGGTAGGCATACATTCATTGTTGAGCCGCCGTTACCCACACATAATTGCAATAAATATATATCCTCAAACACATGCCTCTGTGGTGTCTGTCAGGGGCCCCCATTTCTTGATAAACTGTTTCATGTTCTTATTTTGTGTAGCAATAAATTTTTCAGTTTTTCTTGTTTTTAAAATGAATGCTTTAGTTACTTCCCAACACGGCCGCCTTGATACCCTTCTACAATTGTATATATTGTTTTTTATCAATAGGATTAGATGACTTAAAAGAGGTGTAGGGTGTTCTGCACAACCAAATAGAACATCCGATATCTTGGGCTTATCACGTATAAGATTTTGCCTTTTTGCCCAAGTAGTAAAATCTTCCCAGACAGGCTTAACATGAATACATTTCCAAAGCATATGAATGATTGTCTCCCTTTCATTTTCACAGAAAGTACAGTCTGCCGAATGCACTTTCCCCCATTTCTCCAATGCTACGTTTGTGACTAAAATCCTATGAATAATTTGATATTGAAAATATCGCATATGCGTTGCCGTGGAAGTAGACCACACCATTTGGTATATTTTTCGCCAGTCACATCTTACTATTTCTCCTTCTGTTTCTAAGTCATTTTGCCACCTCACCTGGGTATGTACGGGGGTCACTTTAACTTCATCTAGTAGCAGATTATAAATAAATTTTGAACATTTTTGATAAATTAATTTATTTTTAGTCTGAGAGTTAGAAATTATTCTCAGTTTTCCCAGCTGTTTATTTAATGAATTAGTTTCCAGATGTAACTTTATATTGGCGATGACGGCAAAATATAAAAGAAAATTGTATGTTTGCAAATTATATTTTGCTTTAAATGTATTAAAAGAGAGGAATTTGTTATCTTCATCAATTATGTCGTTGATATATTTTACTCCCGCGGATTGCCATTTAGTAATTTCTTCCCAGTTTGTCCGGCGAGCAAAATCAAACAGTAAAAAATTTGAAACATGCCTATTTTTAAAATCTTCTTTAATGCAGACGCGCCATGCAATAAGTAACTCTTTCCAAAACGGATTGCTAATTCCATTAATAAATTCTAGAAGACCAGTGGGGCTTAGATCCCAGGCATCTGTGCCGATGGGTTTGAAAATAACATTAAGTAACTCTTTATAGAAGCCTGTGAACTCAAAAGAACGTTTTATCCACTTTATTTTTAAATATGCTGCAAATGATGGAATGTGTGGAAGCTCCAAACCGCCATCGCCTTTTTTACAAATAATTGTTTTTCTTTTTATTTTATCGGGGCCCCCACCCCAGATGAAGTGGGAAAAAACCTTTTCTATTTCTACAAAGAAATCATTTGATGGGTTTGGTAGGACACTGAGTAAGTGGATCATAATTGGAAGTACCAGCGTTTTAATTATTGTTACCTTACCAATGGGTGTAAGACTGCGTCTTAAGTTCTTTCAATGTTCAAGCCCCCTGTTCTGGGCTTAAATTTTATCGATTTCAATGTACAAGCCCTCTGTTCTGGGTTTCAGTTTTCACGTGGTTGTTCTCACGTTGTTGTTGTTCACTGAATAAAAAAATGAGATCTCACCCCAAAAAACCCTGTCTTGTGTGTTTTCTTTATGAGCATAATGCATGAAAGCTATAACAGACATGTGGGGATTCGGTGAAACTGGCGTCGAACACCGTGGAGAAAGTAGCCCATCAGTGGCCTAGGATAATCCGAACTTCACCCGCGCAGGCGTGCGGCCGGATAAGGCGCGCGCGCGCGCTGCGGCCGGAGTAACCCGCGCGCGCGCGCGCTGCGGCCGGAGTAGCCCGCGCGGGCGCGCGCTGCGGCCGGGGCGGGGCGGGGCGGTGCGGGGCGGGCCGGGCCGGGTGCTACGTCTAAGGGGAACATTGGAACTCTTCTGTGTTCGAAGGTAGTTTTAGTGAAACCCGGAAGTAACGTCGGTTAACTTTTTCCCAAAATTTCACCGTTTCGCTCCGAGACCCTTCCCATCGTGTTCTAAATGACGAAACGTGAAAAACAAGACCAAACAACCCATATCACAATGAACGTGTGTGAATTTCCCAGGTTGGACCTATACCCCATAGCCAGCCTATGGGCCTACCCAGGCCTCGGTGAGCTTTTTCCAAAAATTTCACCGTTTCGCTCCGGGACCCTTCCCATCGTGTTCTAAATGACGAGACGAGAAAAACAAGACCCCACAACCCATATCACAATGAACGTGTGTGAATTTCGCAGGATGGACCTATATCCCCATAGCCAGTATGGAGCTATATGGGCTATATGGTACTTTTCCAAAATTTCACCGTTTCGCTCCGGGACCCTTCCCATCGTGTTCTAAATGACGAGACGTGAATAACAAATCCAAGCAACCCATATCACAATGAACGTGTGTGAATTTCCCAGGTTGAACCTATACCCCCATATAGCCAGCCTATAGGCCTATATACAGACCTCGGTGACTTTTTCCCAAAATTTCACCGATTCGCTCCGGGACCCTTCCCATTGTCATTTTCTTGGCGAAACGAGAAAAACGAGACCCCACGAGCCATAGTAAAGCCCACGAAAAAAATTGACCATCCCCATACCCCATACAGGCAGTTTCCCTTATATTGTATAATACAGACCCCTATTGTAGGGGTAGAGTCCGTGTTCCGCATTTTATAGTTTCGGGAAAAAATCCTAATTTTACATGCACCCACCCCATTGACTTGATAGGCAGGCCCCGATAAGCCCGGGGACCGATATTAGCCCTTTTGGCTAGGGTTGATAGGGGGTTCCCCCTATTTTAGGGGTAAAGTCCGTGTTCCGCTTTTTATAGTTTCGGGAAAAAATCCTAATTTTAAATGCACCCACCCCATTGACTTGATAGGCAGGCCCCGATAAGCCCGGAGATCGATATTAGCCCTTTTGGCTAGGGTTGATAGGGGTTTTCCCCTAGTTTAGGGGTAAAGTCCGTGTTCCGCTTTTTATATTTTCGGGGACAAATCCTAATTTTACATGCACCCACCCCATTGACTTGATAGGCAGGCCCCGATAAGCCCGGAGACCGATATTAGCCCTTTTGGCTAGAGTTGACAGGGGTTTTCCCCTAGTTTAGGGGTAAAGTCCGTGTTCCGCTTTGTATAGTTTCGGGAAAAAATCCTAATTTTACATGCACCCACCCATGACTGAATGGCCCTAGAGGAGCGCTTCACTTTGACACCTCACTCGACCCATTCGGTCCACTAGGGACCCACCCCTGTCACAAAACGTCTATTCACATACTCTTTTTAGGCATTCCCCGTAAACATTAACATTGGAAGTCACTTGGTTGACATGGGACTACGTTCTGTCCGCGGAGGAATACAAAGGTTACAGGTTGCCGGAACTACTTTTGACCTCCACATGACCTTGAGCTGGTGGCGCCCCCTGGCGTCCCAGAGGTGAAAGGCGATGGGGCGTCCCCTATACCTTTAACCTGGAAAAAAGGGGACCAAGAGTTACCTCCCTGGGAAATATGAGTCGAAAAGGGTTTCCCCTACTACTTGCATCTTCACAAGTCCAAGTAAATCGTGAATCCTCGCACAGGGTTTATCTGGACATTTTTGGTGGTTAGATTGAGTTCATGAGTCGTTGCCTTGAGTCGTTGCCTCAATCTCGAACATTTCATTCCCCGATGTTATTTTGAATTAGCATGTCGGTATCCCAAGCCGGCGGTTTTTGCTTTGACTCTCGATGTCGATTTCAGCCGGACATCAAAGTTATGCCAGCGATGTCACATCTCAAACCGTGCAGTGGATTGGCGTAATGAGCCAGCTGATCCTGTTCACTAATAGGTTTATTTTTAGCCAGAACTACCGTGAGCAATTAACCAAGGCAATGTTCAGATAACCTAACAAATCGATCGATACACTGGCTCCCGAGGATGGCCTAGTTGGTCACATGCCTCGCATGCGCCACACCTCTTATACGACACGATTTGCGTTTTCTATTCCACTCGTCGTACCGGAAGTGACATCATAACCCTTCCACGTGCGAAGTTACGTTTGATACGTCAAAGTTAAAATCAAAAAACGAAAAACGAACAAGTCGAGGCAATTTTCAATATTTGATTTTCTTTTTTTGTGTGAAGCAAAACGAAAAACGAAAATTGAAAATTGACGGTCAAATTTCAATTTTTGATTTTGAGAAACCAAAAACGAAAAACGAAAATTGAACTGTGCAAGGTTACACGGACCATATATTACAGAAGAATGAACAAACGTTTACTTTCGAGATCTGACGGGATGGCGGCCTGGCTCGATTCGCCAAACAACAATGACAGACTACGGTACGTGGGTACTTTATACAAAATTTGAAGCTCAAAACTGTCGAAATAATGTATTACCGACCATTGCTGCTTGTATGGCTATTGACAATTATAGTATGCAGGTCGATGCATGTATCTGGATAAAATGATCGTCTTGCAGATATCTATGTTGTAAACATAGTATTTCGTAGTAAAATTTTATCAATGGGAAAAATAGTTCAATGACGTCACCACCAAGCGCAGTAATTTATTTTCTCACGCTACATGTACTATCCAATCAGCTTGTTTGAGAGTGTTATATCACTAGTTACATACGATATTTACGTCATGGCTTTATGTCACTGAATAACAACACAGTTATGTGATAAAAGTCAATACGTCCTGAGTGACTGTTTTCTTAATCAGCTGAAATAATGTTTTCAAACAAAATATTAACGTCTTATATACACACAAGGAAAAGGAAATAAACGCCTTCTTAGTTCGTCCCGTTCTGCTGGCACGCACTCAAGATTTGAGCACAGAACCTACTTCAGTCGCATGAAACCATCCCTCACAATCCATCCACATTGCTCTATGAGAGGAATAAAAAATAAAACATCTTAGAACCGTAAAGACCGTAAAGATTTTTTTAGCAACACTGCAGCATAGAAACCCAGAATCGGAAGTTAAGCTGGCTGTTATTAGATTGATGCATATGTCAATGCAACTCAATAGAAATGCAGTGGACCGACTACTCTTTTACCCATAGATAAGAATTACCGTTCCCTGCTTGGCCCGCATCCATGAGTATTGAATAATAGTAGGCACAATTGTTCTTATGAATAATATCTGTTGTTGATAGTCACACAAGCCGTTCGCTGATCTTCGTTATGTACATCTCGTACCGTAAAAATTGACATCCTGATGCTCCTTACCAGTTATTTTCTGGACGCTAACTCCTTCCCCACGCTTGTCGCCTTTATTGACGTTTCAAACGCTGGTGAATAGCTGTACACGAACCATTTCCCCATATACATGTTGTACATTTTTGGGTCACTACGCGCATGCTCACTTGGACTAAAATGCGACAGATGCCGTATTTGGGTGCACATAACTGATATAGATATCATTGATAAGAGTAAACAGAAGTATCATTTGCGTACACTTCGCTATCCATAGGATGGTTTGCGAATCGTGTGTCTCCATTATCGCGGAGCGACATCCGGTACTTTACCGTATTCTGTTCGGCCTTCGTCCGGCGGAGAACATACTCGAGAAATCTGATAAATTACAAGTTTTCATACCACTTCTGAAACATATATTGCCTGGGCTTACAAAATATATAGGTATGAATAATCATCCAAGAGGTGTGGTAGATCTGCAATTTTGAACAAGTAGGACATCACATGACTCGAAAATGGCGGGTTACGTTGGGGTTACGTCGGTGGACTTTAGCGGATTGGCTGACGAATTCACGTGGTATTGATTTCTGGAAATTCCCTCTTGCAGTTGCCGAAAGTAGGCTGAAAAGTGGATACACACGATCCCAGGGTCAGTCTTACCGCGTATAGATAATCCAGATGGTTACATGTTGCAGAAGTATATGATATGTTGTATTATGGCAGATGGGTCACCTCTCCTATCGGTTTTTCCGAATTTTAATACCCTTCTTCACGCAATGAAATGGACCGAAAAACGAAACGGTCTCAAATTCCACCCAAATGGTAGCTTAAGCCTCTGTAGTTCGATCTATGAACAAGATCAAAGTTGTTGTTAATCGTGATCTGCGGGGCGTGTTGTAGTTATAATGATTACTTGATAAACCCACAAATCAATCAAATCCGGGCAGCAGAAGAATTATTGGAATGTAGATTTGTGCTATTTCATTCAGAGCACGTTACGTTGTAGCGCGAAGGAGAAAAATAGACATCGAAAATATGGTGAGATGGTGTCGGGTCGGCAAACGTAATCAAACCAACTCGTTATCAAGGGCGCGTGGGATGGCTTTCCGTCGTTCACAGACTCTCCACAAGAAAATGGACCTTCAACAAAAAGTTTTACATTACAGAGTTAATTCATGATTAACTAAGGCCTTGACTCGCGTGAAGAAGTGAAGGAAAACAATGGGAGGAAGTCGTTTCCCACCAACGGACGTAAACAAGAGAATTTTGAGGTAGACTCCAACACAGCCAGAGCGAGGTACGACATAGTATTTTCACGACGTGCATGTGCCACATCCCACGAGCTGACCTAACTATTAGAGCCACAATGGACTCCCCCGGAGTTGAAGTAAGCAGGTATATTGGTGAGATATGTAACAGGTCGGACGTCTGGCGATTGAACATTAAACATATGACTTCACAGGAAAGCCTCTCTCGACACCAAACATTCAAACTAGAATATGGAAGATTCTAGGGAGCAGCCTCGGTATCTCAGCCACGCTTTTATTGCAGATGTTCGTGTGGAAACATGAATTAAGCACCGATTAGATATGCGCTAGCTCGGGAGCTGTGGTGACAGATCAGCTCAGATGAGTAACTAATGTTAATGGATGAGCATCGCGGGCGCCTGATGGAGTAAATGCCTCAGCATGGGGTAAATGTGGTCAATGCAAGAATACTCAGAAAAACCTAGCCTGTAAGGCCCGACGTCATGTGGTAAAATTTTCATTATGACGAAACGAGTATAGGCGCAACCGCGTTGCCCCCGTTTATTGCAGTCGTTGCAAATGGAATGGCTATGTGAAGCCTGGCGCCTCCAGAGCTCCTTTGTTATGTTAGGTGTTGAACGGAATGGTGATGGGTGGCAACCAAAGTACAACAGAGAGCATAGAATTATAACCAGCTGAACTGAGCAGATGTTAGATGAGAAGTGGTCGGAATACGAGGTATGATATAGGCAATATAACAACACACGTTGAGGTCACAAATAAAATTTCTTAAAGCGAAACAGCCAGACCAGTTACTGCTCTTATCAAGCATAGTCGCCAAATCCGACAGTCAGAATTCAGTCGTCGTCCACAAAGAATTTCCGAGTCAGTAATCGAAATGTCGTTTACCTACGACATCATCAATTCCAAATATGCAAAAAATGAAACTTAAAAACACACAGGCGAACAGTTTTCCGAGGATGGCAGATAGATATATCATGATGTCCTTCACATAAAATCCTTATCATTGATATTCTTGTCCAAATGAATTTCCAAGTAGTCTTCTGGAGTATAATGTATCTCAGTCACGCAGTTCATTTTAACTTTGTGGAGATGTGGAGCACATATCGTTCAAACGACATAAATTAACATAAATTATTACGTTCCTATTTATTAGCATATATAAATTATCTATTCTGACGACCGTTTTTCTTATTGGCCTAAGGTGGACTTTCAGCATCGATCCACGCTCGACATCAACCGATAGCTATGCTAATCGCTAGTCTCTAGTTTCCATCACTGTTTATTGAAACGTCCCTTGATGATAGTGCTGAAGTGAAGACTGAAGGTCGCTATTCCACCACAATGTCAATATGGGGAGCAGTAAATACTTCCTCATTCCCGTGTAAATGTGACCATTATCTAGAACCATCGACAGGGTTTTTGGGACTCTCGGTTATTCCAATTGCCGTTCTTAACTTAAAATTATACGGATCTTGCCCGTATTATCGATTCCTTCAGAGAGCATCGCGCCAAGTAATTAGGAGGCATTGGTTCTGATCGGAATCACTGTCAAAATAAAGGATAACAAGCAGCCAGAGGATGCTAGGTCCCCCGCCAAAATGGCAGCAATATTTATAAGCGCTGTCGGTTTCAGAAGATATTCATGAGGATGGCAACAGCTACTTCACAGGCGTAAGAAGCAGAGGGGTCTTTCCACCTTCCCAGGTTTTGAGATCAACTCCGAATGGCTGACTGAATGTTGATTGCTACTGTAATATATTTTCTTTACCATGTAGCCTGAAAATTATGTAACCGAAATGCAACCCCAAGAGACAACTCATGGCATATTATCTGCAAACTAAATTTGACAAGAATATGAAGGCATCCTCAACCTATTGCCCAGAAACCAAATTTAGACTTTGCCACAAGGAGTCACCACCTGTAGGTGCAAGCAGGCAAAACACAATCCCAAATGACATCTCATGTCATGGTATCGGCATATGAACTTTGAGACTCTGAAGAGGGGTCCTCAAGTTATTGCCGGTACTAGATGCCCACCGGTGTTCATGTTATTTGGGGCGGGTCACATATGAATACAAAATTTGAGAATAATCTGATGAGCAGTTGCCAAATTATTGCCCGTAAACAAATTTTTCCACCAGGAGACGCCACCTGTAGGCAGAAGCGGGAAAAATACAATCCCAAGGAACATGGTATCGTGGGGACATCTGCATACCAAATTTGAGAAGAATCCGATGAGGGTCCTCAAGTTATTGCCCAGAAACCAAATTTAGATTTTGACACCAGGTGACGCCACCTCTAGGCGCAAGTCAGTGAAATGCATTATCAAGCGACATCTTATGTCACGGTACATTCATACAAAATTTGAGAAGAATCCGATGGTCAGTTCTCAAGTTATTACCCGGAAACGAATTTGTGATGTTGCCACCAGGTGGCGCCACCTGTGAGTGCAAGTGAGCGAAAGGCAATCCCAAGCAACAGCTCCTGGCATGGTAAATGCATGCCAAATTTGAGAAGAATCCGATGAGCCGCAACGTTTCTCATGTTACCCAGAAAGGTACATATGTAGGATATTTCAAAGAAATTCGACCAAGTGTTTCTAAGTTATCACTTGCAGCATGGAATAATGGAATGAACTCTAGTGGCGCCACCTCCGGGTGGATTTTGCTGAAATGCATCACCAACGGTGTTTTGTCGCAGGGAATGGATTTACCAAATTTCGAAGAAATCCGACAAATTGTTCGAAAGTTATCGCTCGCGAAGGATTTGAACAAACATGAACGGACATGCATTATTAAAGATTGGAACAAGACCCAGTGGCGCCACCTACAGGCGGATCTTGCTGAAACGTAATACCAACAGACGTCTTGTCGCAAAGAATGCAGATGCCAAATTTCGGAGGAATCCGACAAAGCATTTAGGAGTTATCGCTTATGAAGCATTTGCACGGACATGCACTAAAGATTGGAACAAGACCCAGTGGCGCCACCTACAGGCGGATCTTGCTGAAACGTAATACCAACAGACGTCTTGTCGCAAAGAATGCAGATGCCAAATTTCGGAGGAATCCGACAAAGCATTTAGGAGTTATCGCTTATGAAGCATTTGCACGAGCATCCACGGACATGCACTAAAGATTGGAACAAGACCCAGTGGCGCCACCTACAGGCGGATCTTGCTGAAACGTAATACCAACAGACGTCTTGTCGCAAAGAATGCAGATGCCAAATTTCGGAGGAATCCGACAAAGCATTTAGGAGTTATCGCTTACGAAGTATTTGCACGGACATGCACGGACATGCGCTAAAGATTGGAACAAGACCCAGTGGCGCCACCTACAGGCGGATCTTGCTGAAATGTAATACCACGAGACGTCTTGTCGCAAAGAATGCAGATGCCAAATTTCGGAGGAATCCGACGAAGCATTTAGAAGTTATTGCTTACGAAGTATTTGCACGGACATGTCCGTGCATGCACGGACACATAGAAGCAAGACCCCAGTGGCGCCACCTACAGGCAGATCTTGCTGAAACGCAATACCAAGAGACATCTTGTCACAAAGAATGCAGATGCCAAATTTCGGAGGAATCCGACAAAGCATTTAGAAGTTATTGCTTACGAAGTATTTGCACGGACATGTCCGTGCATGCACGGACACATAGAAGCAAGAACCATTTTAAAGTCCTCGGCCGCGTTGCGGCGGGGGACAAAAACAGGGGCTATTTTCCCGAGTAAATCGGACTTAGAATCCCATTAATGTCTGTCCCTACATCCTATCTCAAGATATAAAATTAACGTTGATATCTTCTGCAGCTGATAATATAAAACGGCATAGTCTCGTTCCCACTAAACGGTTTTCTAAGACTGTATCCTTTGCGGAAAGTAGGCCTTTAAAGTTTATTTACTCCTTATGTCACCGACATGATACTTGGTGAGCTGTATCGTCTGACGTCTGACATGAACAGGTACAATAAAAGCGTACCTGAGATGCAACACATATCACGAATCGTTAGATTCTTGGTATGTGCTTTAGAATAGGTTAACCAGAAGACTATACTGTGAAGTCATGTGGCTATGTCAGTATGTCGGCACCTCTTCCCACTTCCCTTATATGTGTTGTAATTCCCACTGTCAGCCTGACCGAGATGTAAAGATGTTTGAATTTTATCAATGGAAGTTCAATTTAAATCTCTAATTTGTTGTCTCCAAGGGTCGTTGGAAACGGTCGACCGGTTCTGTTTTAAATTATTGTTTGCGCTCTTCGTTTCACATTTTTCACGGGATTGATCAAAGTGGAACGACAAGAGATAAGATTACAATGTTGGTATTGTTTCCTGGACGGTAACATCCAGAAAGGGCCTGCAAATGGTGTATACATACTTCGCCTAGTAGCATTTTGTGGACCATGTAAATGTTAATCAACGTCACACGGTATTTTGCAGGAAGAGGTTCGTCAAATTTAGATCACCAATCACCTTCACTTAAAGTTTCTGGAGCCATATGGACTAGCACTGGTTACTGAATGTCGGACCTGGTCCCTGATACCTTTAATAAATATTCCACTTCATTAGTAAAAGCTACGATGATATCATCCGAACGCCCCCGATCTTTCTCGACATTTTCGGGATATAACTGACTGTTGTAATGGCCAGAATCGTATACGATACTCAACTGGTGATTACAGATGTGTAGTCCATTTGACATTGACAAGTGGGCGGATTTTCATGACCATTTTCAAAGCCATGGGTGAGAAATAAAAAAAAAGGTCTGGACAAATTTGGTTAATCAGCTGTGATGACTAAGGTCAGGAAGACACAACAGCTCTTTTAGAGGCTTTTGTTAGAAGATGGGAACTAAACCTCTTTTGGTTTATGTGTAGTCCCCAAAATTCTCTGAAAATTTATCATTTCCTTGGAAAATTCTATCACGAAAAATCTTCCGGGAAAGTCCAAATTGAATTTGTCAGACTACTTAGTATCAGCGGCAATATGAAAACACACTTGAAGAAGAATGATCCAATATCTTTGGACCTATAATAAAGTATATCTTACCCCCATCTTTTGAGACGAACAGTGTCCATTTCCACTACACCTCACGGCCCTATCTTCTCTGATTGACAGTTGAACCTCAGACCGAATATACACCATATAATCCCGTGATTCGGCAGATCAACTGTTCAATAAAATATGTTCAAGGGTTAATAATTGATATTAGTAGTTATTGAAACTAATATGTTCTTACTGGAAGTGTTTTACAATTCCATGGTGTTCACATGAACAATCACAATCGATACGTGACTGAGATATATACTGAAAATGAAAAGGGAAATTCATTTTGATAAAAATAATGGAAAGTGATTATGAATTCATGTAAAGAATATCACCATGTCTTGCTGGCGTCATTGAATACTGATGACCGCTTCTCTCTTGTAGGAAACCATCTTTTCTTATGTTTTTTATTGTATTTAGTTCATACACATTTGGAGTTGGTGGTAACTGTCATACGAAATAGGTCTTTCGATTATTGACGCAGATATTCTTTATGGACGACGGCTGAATATTGAATGTCGGATCGAACGCCTGCTATTAGGAATATCTATATACTAGTATAATGGGGAAAATGATAGCTTTTTGATGTTTGACTATATATTGCGCGCCTACCATATATCTCCGACATCCGTTTAGGTGTAAACGAGAGATAACGGCGCACTGACTTGGTTAGAAGTTGGTGTCTTCGGCGATGTTGTTGTTGTTAATACTTTTTTTATTTGTTTTTATTTCTTTCATCAAGAATATAACTAGATACAGTCGAGGAGGCATCCCTTTTGCACGTTTAGTAAAGGAAACATTCAGTATTTGTGAAGAGAGTAAAAACGTAAAATGGTCCCAAGGTGGTGCCACCTATAGGCGAATCGGCACAAAAATAACCCTAAAAGATATCTTGAGGGAACGTACCCACATACCAAATTTGAAAGAATCCGTTCAGGTCCAACAGCTGCTGTCCGGAAATGCAACTTTAACTCGGCCCACAGGTGGCGCCATTTATAGGCAGATAGGCATAAAAAATAATCCCAACCGAGATCTTGAGGCAAGATCTCTTGACATTGGAAATAGAAAATGTTAACTTGGCCTACAGGTGGCGCCACCTATGAGCAGATCAACATGGAAAACAATCCCAAGTGAATCCTTCAGGCAAGGTATCCATATACCAAACTTGGAAAGAATCCATTCAAGTTTTAAAAAGTTATTGTCCGGAAACATAACTTTAAATTTGCCCCCAGGTGGCGCCACCTAAATGTGGATCGGCATGAAAAACAATGCCAAGCGAGATATTGAGGCGAGGTACCTACACACCAAATTTGGAATGAATCGGTCCAGGTTTTCAAAAGTTATTGTTTGGAAACACTTTTAACTTAGCTTTCAGGTGGCGCCCAGATCTTACACGAATCGACACGAAAAAAAATTCAAGCCAGATCTTGAGGCAAGGTACCCACACATCAAATTTGGAAAGAATCTTTAAGGTTTTCAAAAATTAGTGTCTGGAAATGCAATTTTAACTTGCCGGCGCCACCTAGAGGCGGATTGGCACGAAAGACAATTTCAAGCAAGATTTATAGGCAAGGGACCAACTTACCAAACACAAAAACATGGGGCTGTGCCTGATAAATCAAGAGCTTTTGGGGTTGCAATTCATTGAGGGGCGGCAGAATTATACCAATATTGCAGACTACAGACAAATTTCAACTTTCTGCCAAGATATATTGGATATATATGATCAAACACAATATATGAGGGTCGGGCGAGGGCTAGTTTGGGGGATAGAGGGCGGAGCTCGGCGCCGTGGGGGTGGGGACATGCTCTCCTCGATGGTAGTACTGCGTGTGCTGACATGAAGGCCACAGAGAGCTCCCTGTACATAAAACAACCATACTGACAACTGCACGCCATCATCTGTCAGTCTGAATTACAAGCGTCTGCTCCGTCATTCATAATTCAACCGTCGTCCATTAGAGAATATCCGCGTCCATGTTCCATATTCCATATAACAGTATTAGCACCAAATTCAAAAAGACAATCATAGTATACATAAACATAGGGTTGTTTCCTGCAAGAGAGAAGCGGTCAACAGTTTTCAATGATGCCGGCAAGACATCATGATGTTCCAAAAATATCAAATCCGTATCGCTGATCAGTATTCGTAATCCATAATATTCGTTGTAAAGTCGTCATCTAAAGAATGATGTATCACAATTTTGAATTCAATTCAATTCAGGAAATTGATCATATGCACAGTGTGCACCCAAACTTTAGGAACTCAGTTGTAATAAATATACTAAGTTACATGTGTGGACACAACTGGTTCGTGCAAAAGCTTCAGGGTAAATCATATGATGTGGAATACAATTATTTGATAGCAAAATTGAAGGAAATGTTGTCCGTCATTTAAGGCGACACGAAATTCAAAACTAACAGAGGTTCGGTACTGCGGGGATTCCCCCGCCAGTTATTTCATATTATACTTCCGAAATAAAATATGGTTCATGCAAAAGCTTTACGGTAAATCCTATGATGTGGAATAAAATGATTTCCCTTACCAAAAATCCTATAGGATCCAATGGGACAGATGATCTGTCCTATAGGATCCAATGGGACAGATGAGCTGTCCTATAGGATCCAATAGGAAAGGTGATCTGTCCTATAGGATCCGATAGGACAGTTACTTCTGTCCTATAGGATGGATTATTCTATGCTATAGAACATGTATGTGTCATATAGGACAGCCATTCTATCCATTAAGAATTGTTTTTGTCCTTCACATGTGACAGAGTATGAGGAACCAAACACATTTTACATGCATACATTGTAAAGAAAAGCACATAATAGGTGGAAAATGTGAAAAATCTCATAAAAGCAATGTTTTTTTTTATTATTTTTTTCTGCATGATACATATTTACAAATATTGAACATCAGGCAAGAAATCAAAGTATTTTGTCTGTTATCGTTCGCAAATATTAGCACGAGTATGTAAGCTTATATACATGTAATGATATATGATCCAACTGATACAATGCTTCATTGATTAATTTATTGGAAGATTTGAATTTAATCCAATTTCTGATACACAAATTAAAACCCAATTTAAACATGTAAATTCTACATTCGGAATTTCTGTAGACTCTTAATTACATCAATCGAGGCATCGAGGCAGTAAATCCTAATAGATTAAACAGATTCTGTTTTTTAAATCTCTGTAAAATGGGGTCTTCGATGGAAAAAAATTTTAACAGTGGAAATGGAATTAAAAATCAGAAAAAGAAGCATGTTAGCGCATTACCTCGATTTCAGTATTTGTTAGTCCACGGCAGGGATCAGCAAATGTACTATACAATGACATAATAATGCAATTCGTAAATACAGAATATGCATATATATATACAAATACTAACATGGTAAACAATCTTCTTGAAAACCAAA
>JAVTVY010035832.1:0-15521 GCA_036873755.1 Hanleya hanleyi
GGGTTTCCCTTGGGGTCTAGTTGTGCAAGATACCTTTTCTGGTCCGATTCGAAAATCCAATATGGCCACCAGGCAGCCATCTTGGATTTCCCCATGAAACTTTGTTATCGTCATTTCTCAGGAAGTACTGCATGGATCTTTCTCAAATTTGGTATACAGGTTCTCCTTAGGGTCTAGTTGTGCAAGATACCTTTTTCGGGCCGAATCGAAAATCCAATATGGCCACAAGGCAGCCATCTTGGATTTCCCCATGAAACCTTGTTATCGCGAGTTCTCAGGAACTACTGCATGGATCTTTGTTAAATTTGGTACACAGGTTCCCCTTGTGGTCCAGTTGTGCAAGATACCTTTTCTGGTCCGATTCCAAAATCCAATATGGCCAACAGTTGGCCATCTTGGATTCTCCCATGCAACTTTGTTATCGTGATTTCTCAGGAAGTGCTGCATGGATCGGTCTCAAATTTGGTACACAGGTTCCCTTTATGGTCTAGTTGTGCAAGATACCTTTTTCGGTCCGAATCGAAAATCCGATATGGCCACAGGCCATCTTGAATTTCCCCTTGAAACATTGTTATCGTGAATTCTCAGGAAATATGTCATGGATCTTTCTGAAATTTGATACACATGGGGCCTAGTAGTGCAAGATACCTTTTTTGGTCCGATTCGAAAATCAAATTAATACGGTATTCCCGAGTTGTGACGTTGCATCACAAGAGTCGGCAGATCAAACGGTGGGGCATATTCTATATATTGACTATAGAGAATATCCATACCTTCACCTTCCATATCAAGGAGTTCAAATAATTCGGAATTAAAATGTATTTCTTCAAATTTTAAATCAGTTTTCTTTAGTCCATGCAGTAGCAAGTGAACTGCTCCACCCTTTCGTCTGCCGGCGGATCGGCTACATGAAGGGACGTCACTCTTGTGACTCAACGTCACAACTCGACAGCTGTAGACTACTGCATGTTTCAATCCAACGGAGATAATCAGGATTCAGGCACTTTCGAAGTTTCAACATTACTGCGCGGACCGGATCCCTTCAGTATTAAGTATTGTACCATATTACTATTTTCAAGCATGGTATCTTAAAAGAGATATCTCAAACTAGCCCAGTAAACAGAACAGAATTAGCATTCGTTCCTAATTATAAAATCTTAAGTATGTTTCATAGCTCATGCCAAAGTGTCAAAGAGATTGGTCCTCGCTTGCAGTACCCAATGATGACACGTGCAATACTACAAAACAAAGGCGAAGGATCCTCCGTACATGTACATTCACTTTCAGACTAACTTTGCTCATTTCTCTTGTATTATAACAACCGACATAAGTACAGTTTCTAGAAATCTTGAAACTCCTGAAACTTAGATTATATCTTGGTGTTTTTCTGTGTCCCTTTTCCGATGTTTTTCGCTCAGATTCGAAATTCTGTAAACAAAATTACAAAGCAATCGTTTGTTCTTAGTAACAATGGACAAAAAGATCCTCTAGTCATTAGCTTACAATTATCGGACAATGGTGGGCGCCAAGATCCTTCAGGATCTCTCGTTTCGAACGTGAACCTAGCTTTGGGCTGAGACTGACAATTTTACACTACTGAAATCTGTGTGGGTAATATCTGAATAAATAGAATTAGCTTACTAGTATCCCCAGGGTTTCAAATATTTTGACCTGCTATTATGCCATTGAGGGCAACGATTTGTTTGATCTAAGGCCCATCCGTGTCCATCCATATGCATAGTCAGTAGGTTTATGTTTGCGGTTCAGCAAGGTGAAACCATTGTAATAGTAAGTTTCTACCCCCCACACATATGTAGATCTGCTGTTCATTATAGATGCATAGTCCCTTTATCATTTGTCGCCTTTCGAAGAGCGCTTTACATGAGGTGTCAACATGGCAGCAGGCCATATCTCTTCGCAAATGGATAAACCAAACAAAACAGGATAAACTAATATTTAATTTCCCTTCTCGAATGAGCGGCATCTGTCATAAAATGCAAATTCCCAAACTGACGATGAAGAGTTCCCTCGGGTTTCTCGATCGCAGGTCCAGGTACGGTAGAGTTACATGGGGCCCCGAGGTGGTTTCTTATCCAAATATACGCTTTTCAATGGGCAAAGGTTATCATTTGCATATTGTAGTCTATTATTAGACAGGATGCTTCTAGAATATATGACGCAAGCTTGTTTACGTGGGTTAATCACTTCGATCTTTCTAGAAGATATTATCAATTGTATCTAGGCCAGATGACGATGTAATGCATATTCGAGAGGTTTCTTGATTTGGTAGAATGTACTGGAATGCCGCATAAAGTATAAATAGCGTAACACTCAGTTATTCGAGAGGGAATTCAAACTGGCTTTATGTGATGCGTTATACTGTGTTACCTTTGCTGCGGACTGCTGGATTGTATACTCATTTGAATTGACTTTTGGCTGCTGTGTAATCTACGTGATTGAACTGTCGGAAATGGGCATTTACTGGGACTCAAAACCACCGAGCAGTGTTGGACTACCAAAATACAGAAAAGTGATTTGTGCACGTCGGCACGGACTGTGAAGAGATTTGTGCACGTCAACACGGACTGTGAAATATACACCGGTATAGCATTGAACAGTAAGACTATATTTCACATTTATTTGTTATATTGACCTTACTTAATTTGTATATGATTTTAGTATTGTACATAAGTATTTGATTGTTAATCCTTGACTTCACAAACCTTTTCTGTTACGTTTTTCTGTTATCGTAAATTTGACGTGACGTGCGCATGCGCAGAATGACGTCAGTTCCACGTCACACCCATCCCGTCGGATGCTCCCTCACGTATGCTTCACATTGATACCTCACTCGACCCAGTCGGAGCAATCGTGGCCCATATAGGCCCCAAAACGTCTATTTCCATACACTTTGTGTACTGCTCATGCGCAGAATGACGTCAGTGCCACGTCACCCCCATCTCGTCCGATGCTCCCTCACGTATGCTTTATATTGATACCTCATATGGCCCAATGGGCGAAATAGGGGCCCAGTTCGACCCCAAAACGTCTATTTCCATACCCTTTGTCTACTGCGCATGCGCAGAATGTCACACGTCACACCCATCCCGTCGGATGCTCTCTGACAAGGGCTTCACACTGATACCTCCCTCGACCCAATCGGACCAATAGTGGCCCATATCGGCCCAAAAACGTCTATTTCCATACACGTTGTCTACTGCGCATCCGCAGAATGGCGTTAGTTCCACGTCACCCCCATCTCATCGGATGCTCCCTCACGAATGCTTCACGATGACACCTCACTCGACTCAATCGGACATTAGGGGTCCAGTTCGACCCCAAAACGTCTATTCCCATATTTTCTGCATACCGCGCATGCGCACAGTGACTTTTAAAAAAAAATTCAACCAATGGCGTCGAGACCCCTACCATCGTATTCTACGGGGTGAGACGAAGAAAACAAGATCCCACAACCCATACCGCAAATGACTAGGAATGACCGCAAATGACTATCCACTTCGCCAGTATGGGCGAACCTGAACTTTTCAAAAAATTTCACCGCTTAGCTTCTAGAGCCCTCCCATCGTGTTCTACAGCTCGAGACGAACAAAGCAAGATCCCACACCCCATAATAAAATCCACAAGAAAAAAATGACCACCCCTATACCCCATAAAAGCATTCCCCGTATACATGCAAATGTGCGAATCAGGGGAGATCACCGGGAATTTGTCTCACAGAGTTATTGTCCCGTCAGAGTTGTCGTCCTTGTCGGTCACCATACGTAGGACGAACGTTGTGCGGCCGCCATCTTGAAATTCGCCATGTTTGTTTCATTGTGCAAACTGGACACGATACGCTTGACGATACGCTCGACACTCGTCATCATCACATCATACAACACCTATATGTTATCTTTATTACTATAAGTCTTCCTTCCCATGGTTTCCTGTTTTTTTTTCGTGGCAATCCTGTCGTGTATTGCGCTCTGTGGAGAGGGTTCCCCACTGGCCATTTATGCTGAGTATAGTGCTGACGTTATTGTCGGGGACCATACATGCATTCCGGGAGATTCACATTGGGGCAGTAGGGGGAGATCACCGGACGTGACCTTTGACCCGGAAGTGACCTTTGACCCGGAAGTAACCTTTGACCCGGATATGACATCATCCATGACGTCACCGGAGTGGACGTCACTCCGCGATTTGGACCCCCATTTTTGAGACCCACAATGATAAGGAATTTAATTAGCCTTATACTACTACTGATGCTGATTAAAGTGGTGGGCGAGTGGTCGACAGTTCACCAGCTGATGTGTGTCATTATCTAAACATTCACGTCAGGATCGTCTCCGTAACGGACCCGAATAGATTTACAAGCCCAAGATCATCATCATATGCAAATATTCGTTTGACTTTGGAACACCTCTAATAACCTATATCACAGTTACGTGCAATATGTTTTTTCGTTATGATCCACACTGATGATTGGGTAAACATTTATCGTTAAACTTAAGCAAGAACATTCAACATATAGGTCACAGTATTACCGATCACTGATCATTAGTGTCTTTATTCTTCATTAGGCCTACGTAGGAAACTGTGAGACCGACGAATACTTGGGGATAAAGCACTTGAATTGTCCCTGAACACGAGCTCACAGAGGGAGCAGCGGAAAACATCGTCAAATCACATCCTTATGACGTGAACTCGACATAGTCTGGGTAAACAGTCTTGAGTCAAACAAGTGTTCTAATTAGTAGGCTATATATCCAGTGAAAATAGAGCGAAACTGAGCATCATGATGAAATGAAAGCATCGCCATCAATGAAGCGCCACCGTTGATTTGTTATACCACCATTCGGCATCACGCTGACTGGCCAACTTGAGAGTTTTAAACATATTTAGGCCTAGCTGTGAAGTAACAGCGGTTTGAATTATTTTAAACACTGTACGAAAATCGGGGTTTACTTATTTTTCATCAAACCTTCGAATAGATGCCATCATTTACCTTTTCGATGGTGTCATTAAACCTCATTAATGGTTCTCAGTCGAATGGGTCAGTGACAAATAAAAAAGTAAAACCGCTTTCACACAGTGACATATTTTCTTGCTGGGGTCCGCTCTTTCAGAATATTGGGATGACATTCAGTTTGGTTGATCTACTGATCGATACAGGAACGTCGAAGACGAAACATCTACAATTTCCTCCGGTTACAGTAGTATAGAAACCGCATTCAGTGTGGGATGGCTATATAGAGTGTGTCTGTGCGGCCGAGGACGCCAGGGGTGCAGACGTCGGGTACCCGTTCAGAATGCGGACGCCGGATCGAGGTCACTAAGAGATGACCAGTGACCTTCGACGTCATCACGTGAATTCAAAAATATAGATAAGCGCGATGACGTCAAAGATCAATGGTAATCAATGAGTCTATCTGACGTAGACATCTTGAGCGATTACCCTCTCGTCTGCACCCCGGAGAACATATATTTCTTCAAACGTTGATGTTTCTGAGTATTATTCACCTACTAATACTCAGAAGAGGTGTATTCGGTTTGAGATGGATAAATACATGTCCATAGGGTGAAGAGATGGCATCTTTATACATCATTTTCAAACATTGTTAAAAGTAGCTCAGTAGTTGAGGGCCTAAAAATGAAATTTGCTTGTGATATCTCTTGAAGTTTTACACTGCGTAAATAAGATACGTCGGTGTATTGGTAAAATGTTCTTGTCCTGTTTGACTTCTGTCATAAACTCTTCCATTATCACATTTCTTACACTGTGATCGAAGTAATGTCTGAACTCGTATTCATTTCCGTTCGCGAAATTAGGAAATTTATCGTACTGCCTGCTTCCCGTGTATGTGATCACTATCTGCAAATGACTGTCTCCAGAAATTAAATGTAGTGGATAGCTCTGAACATGTGACATTACTAAACCATGGTTAATGTCTCTGCTCTTATGACTTCCCTACGAATGAAGACGATTAACTATTCATCCTTTTTGTATGCAATACTTTGAACTCGTGACACTCCAGAGCTCTCCATATCTCTTCGACTCTCTCTAGAGTGCCACGAATCTCTCAGGACGGGATCAAATGTGGCCAACGATTGTTTGCAAAGTATAGTCACGTGAACATAGTGGTCGTATGAAAGGAAATGTTTGTTGGTCGAATACACTGATCTATCAAGTGATCAAACATGGCCGTTGATTCTTTACAAAGTATAGTCACGTGAACGAGTATTCTCTTTTTAGCCCACCATCGCCAGATGGTGGGCTGTTCAAATCGCTTTTCGTCCGTGGTTCGTGGTCCGTCGTCCGTCAGTCCGTCAGTCCGTCCGTCCGTAAACAATTCTTGTTATCGCGATTTCTCAGGAACTACTTTATGGATCTTTCTCAAATTTGGTACCCCTTGGGGCCCAGTTGTGCAAGATACCTTTTTTGATCCGATTCGAAAATCCAATATGGCCACCAGGCAGCCATCTTGGATTTCCCCATGAAACCTTGTTATCGCGATTTCTCAGGAACTACTGCATGGATCTTTCTCAAATTTGGTACACAGTTCCCCTTGGGGTCTAGTTGTGCAAGATACCTTTTCTGGTCCGATTCGAAAATCCAATATGGCCACCAGGCAGCCATCTTGGATTTCCCCATGAAACCTTGTTACCGCGATTTCTCAGGAACTACTGCATGGATCTTTCTCAAATTTGGTACACAGGTTCCCCTTGGGGTCTAGTTGTGCAAGATACCTTTTTTGGTCCGATTCGAAAATCCAATATGGCCACCAGGCAGCCATATTGGATTTCCCCATGAAAATTTATCGTCATTTCTCAGGAAGTACTGCATGGATCTTTGTCAAATTTGGTACACAGGTTCCCCTTGGTGTCTAGTTGTGCAAGATACCTTTCCTGGTCCGATTTGAAAATCCAGTATGGCCACCAGGCAGCCATCTTGAATTTTCCCATGAAACTTTATCGTCATTTCTCAGGAACTACTGCATGGATCTTTCTCAAATTTGGTACACAGGTTCTCCTTAGGGTCTCGATATGCAAGATGCCTTTTTCGGTCCGAATCGAAAATCCAATATGGTCACCAGGCGGCCATCTTAGACTTCCCCATGAGATTTTGTTATCATGATTTCTCCGGTAGTACTGCCTGGATCTTTCTCAAATTTGATACACAGGTTCCCCTTGTGGTCCAGTTGTGCAAGATACCTTTTCTGGTCCGATTCCAACACCCAATATGTCCATCAGGCGGCCATCTTGGATTACCCCATGAAACATTGTTATTGTGATTTCTCAGGAACTACTGCATGGATCTTTGTTAAATTTGGTAGACAGGTTCTCCTTGTCGTCTAGTTGTGCAAGATATCTTTTCTGGTCCGATTCGAAAATCCAATATGGCCAACAGGCGACCATGTTGGATTTCCCCATGAAACTATATCACGATTTCTCAAGAACTACTGCATGGATCTTTCTCAAATTTGATACACAGGTTCGCCTTGGGGTCTAGTTGTGCAAGATGCCTTTTCTGGTCCGATTCGGAAATCCAATATGGCCACCAGGCAGCCATCTTGGATTTCCCCATGAAACCTTGTTATCGCGATTTCTCAGGAACTACTGCATGGATCTTTCTCAAATTTGGTACACAGGTTCCCCTTGGGGGTCTAGTTGTGCAAGATACCTTTTCTGGTCCGATTCGAAAATCCAATATGGCCACCAGGCAGCCATCTTGGATTTCCCCATGAAACCTTGTTATCGCCATTTCTCAGGAACTACTGCATGGATCTTTCTCAAATTTGGTACACAGGTTCCCCTTGGGGTCTAGTTGTGCAAGAAACCCTTTTTGGTCCGATTCGAAAATCCAATATGGCCACCAGGCAGCCATCTTGGATTTCCCCCATGAAACCTTGTTATCGCGATTTCTCAGGAACTACTGCATGGATCTTTCTCAAATTTGGTACACAGGTTCCCCTTGGGATCTAGTTGTGCAAGATACCTTTTCTGGTCCGATTCGAAAATCCAATATGGCCAACAGGCGGCCATCTTGGATTTTCCCATGCAACTTTGTTATCGTGATTTCTCAGGAAGTACTGCATGGATCTTTCTCAAATTTGGTACACGGGTTCCCCTTATGGTCTAGTTGTGCAAGATACCTTTTTCGGCCCGAATCGAAAATCCAATATGGCCACAAGGCGGCCATCTTGAATTTCCCCTTGAAACATTGTTATCGTGAATTCTCAGGAAATATGTCATGGATCTTTCTGAAATTTGATACACATGGGGCCTAGTAGTGCAAGATACCTTTTTTGGTCCGATTCGAAAATCAAATTAATACGGTATTCCCGAGTTGTGACGTTGCATCACAAGAGTCGGCAGATCAAACGGTGGGGCATATTCTATATATTGACTATAGAGAATATCCATACCTTCACCTTCCATATCAAGGAGTTCAAATAATTCGGAATTAAAATGTATTTTTTTCAAATTCTAAATCAGCTTTCTTTAGTCCATGCAGTAGCAAGTGAACTGCTCCACCCTTTCGTCTGCCGGCGGATCGGCTACATGAAGGGACGTCACTCTTGTGACTCAACGTCACAACTCGACAGCTGTAGACTACTGCATGTTTCAATCCAACGGAGATAATCAGGATTCAGGCACTTTCGAAGTTTCAACATTACTGCGCGGACCGGATCCCTTCAGTATTAAGTATTGTACCATCTTACTATTTTCGAGCATGGTATCTTAAAAGAGATATCTCAAACTAGCCCAGTAAACAGAACAGAATTAGCATTCGTTCCTAATTATAAAATCTTAAGTATGTTTCATAGCTCATGCCAAAGTGTCAAAGAGATTGGTCCTCGCTTGCAGTACCCAATGATGACACGTGCAATACTACAAAACAAAGGCGAAGGATCCTCCGTACATGTACATTCACTTTCAGACTAACTTTGCTCATTTCTCTTGTATTATAACAACCGACATAAGTACAGTTTCTAGAAATCTTGAAACTCCTGAAACTTAGATTATATCTTGGTGTTTTTCTGTGTCCCTTTTCCGATGTTTTTCGCTCAGATTCGAAATTCTGTAAACAAAATTACAAAGCAATCGTTTGTTCTTAGTAACAATGGACAAAAAGATCCTCTAGTCATTAGCTTACAATTATCGGACAATGGTGGGCGCCAAGATCCTTCAGGATCTCTCGTTTCGAACGTGAACCTAGCTTTGGGCTGAGACTGACAATTTTACGCTACTGAAATCTGTGTGGGTAATATCTGAATAAATAGAATTAGCTTACTAGTATCCCCAGGGTTTCAAATATTTTGACCTGCTATTATGCCATTGAGGGCAACGATTTGTTTGATCTAAGGCCCATCCGTGTCCATCCATATGCATAGTCAGCGCTCAGTAGGTTTATGTTTGCGGTTCAGCAAGGTGAAACCATTGTAATAGTAAGTTTCTACCCCCCACACATATGTAGATCTGCTGTTCATTATAGATGCATAGTCCCTTTACCATTTGTCGCCTTTCGAAGAGCGCTTTACATGAGGTGTCAACATGGCAGCAGGCCATATCTCTTCGCAAATGGATAAACCAAACAAAACAGGATAAACTAATATTTAATTTCCCTTCTCGAATGAGCGGCATCTGTCATAAAATGCAAATTCCCAAACTGACGATGAAGAGTTCCCTCGGGTTTCTCGATCGCAGGTCCAGGTACGGTAGAGTTACATGGGGCCCCGAGGTGGTTTCTTATCCAAATATACGCTTTTCAATGGGCAAAGGTTATCATTTGCATATTGTAGTCTATTATTAGACAGGATGCTTCTAGAATATATGACGCAAGCTTAGTAGTATACATAACGCAAATTGAGGGAATAGCGCCTCACTGCGCATGCGCAGAACCTTGTGTGACGTCATAAGTGTGTAAAATGGGGCGGTGTGCGCATGTGTGATGTGTGGGAGGTGGGTACAAATGTGGGAGGTGGGTACAAATGTGGGAGGTGGGTACAAATGTGGGAGGTGGGTACAAATGTGGGAGGTGGGATGGGCGGTATTGGATGTGTGCGCATGCGTGATGTGTGGGAGGTGGGTTGTACCCACCTCCCACATTTGTACCCACCTCCCACAAATGTGGGAGGTGGGTACAAAATGGCCGCCAGTAGTAAAATGTATAAAAGGAGTTGATTTTTAGGGAAAGGGTGTATTCAATCTGACTTACCTGACCTGACTTGATCAGCCAGCCAGCCCGCCAACCAGTCCTCCTGCCTGCCTTCCTGTCTGCCTGCCTGCATTCTGCCTGTGTGGAATGCATGTCCTGACTTGGTTCTGGGTTTTTTCCATCACGGTTGTGCGCAGGTGTATGACGTCACTTCCGGTCTGCGTGAATCGGGCGTGACCTGGGACTATGGGATGCACGTACTGACTTGGTTCTGGTATTGTTATTAAAATTTCAGAGTTTTTTGACTGTTAATTGTATTAAAAACATTCAATATTCATATATAATTGTATTAAATTCAATACCCTTGTGAATACGTTCATTCTATTTGTGTTAATAAAGTAGAAAATTACAAAAAAAATGCTTAGTGTTCATTCTTTTGTTCCCTAGTTCCAATACGTGTATTTTCATACCTTTAGGCCGTCGCGCATGCGCACAATCACCCTAATTCAATCTTCCACCCAGTGCATCAGATAGCCCTTCTCCTTACCTTCAATTTGATACCTCACTCGACCCCATTGGCTCATTTTTAAAACAATTTTTTTGCTATAGGGTGATAATTTACACCCTTCACTGCCGCGCATGCGCAGAATGCCGATATTTCAATCTCATACCCAGTGCATCAGATAGCCCTTCTCTTCACCTTCAATTTGATACCTCACTCGACCCCATTGGCCCATTTTTAAAAACAATTTTTTTTGCTATAGGGTGATAATTACACCCTTTTTTTTCGCTAATTTCACTAATTTCAATATTTAGTTGTTAAAAAAACATAGAAAATGAAAAAGATTTTTTTTGCCTTCATGAATCTTTTTTTCCTTGTTTTTAAAATAAAAAAATTTTTTTGTCTTTCCTGCCTCCCTCCCCCCCCCCCCCCCCTCCCCCTCCCCCCTTTTTCCGTTTTTCAATATTTAATTGTTAAAAAATTGAAAAAATTGAAAAAATTTTCTTGGGGTATAACAATGATGGGGTCTGATGTTAATTTTTGTGCAAAGTTAGAAGTTCCTCTTCCGGGGAAGATGGTTGGCCCTGAAAAGGGCCGTTAGTGTTACATCATCGGGTTCTTGTATGGTCTCCATCATGGCTATTTCTGCGTCATGTGCATCCCTTAGTCTTTCCAATTGGCCATTTTCTTCGACAGTTCGCCGGAGTTGTTCTAATTCTTCTGTACTGCGTGTTAAGATGGATGTTTCGTCTTCCAATGCCCTTTGAAAACTGGTGGTTACCCTCATTCCATCATTTTCCAGAACGCTAACCAGCTCTGGGTGTTGTGTAGCGGCATTTCTCGGGTCCCTAACGGGATGCTGTGTAAACAGCGCACGTCTTGTTGAATTCATGATTGTATGGGTGAATAAATGTTACAATATACACGTATTTATACTTTTAGCGGTCTGTGGGAGGCGGGTACAAATGTGGGAGGTGGGTACAAATGTGGGAGGCGGGTACAAATGTGGGAGGGGGGTACAAATGTGGGAGGTGGGACAAGATGGCCGCCAGTGTCAGTCAGTGCAAGCTGTGGGAGGAGGGTACAAGATGGCCGCCAAGTGTCAGTGAGTACAAGATATGCATGGCCGCCAAGTGTGCTTTGTTATCATTGTTCAAGCATAAAAATTTCTTATTTTTTTCCATAAATCCGTTACAATTTTCTCGGAATTATGATAAGACTAATCCATAGTGTACACGTATTTTTTTTAGCCAGGAAAATTAAATTATTTTCCAATGTACCTGGGTTTTACACTACCGTACATTAACTTTATGATTTTTAAAATGCCTAAAATTAATAAAATAATCCTATATTCTAGCGTTAGGTTGTTAAATTTTAAATATAACACTAATGAATGACCTGAGTTTAACTTGTAATAAAATTTACAGGTGTCCTGACATTGATTGTAAAATGAAAAGCTATTTATAATTGTTAAACAAACACACATATATTTTTTCTTCAGCAGCGTAGCACACGATACAACCAGTGTGTTTTCGCTGCGCATGCGCGCGTGTCTTACACTATAAATACCACATTTTTTTAATTATTCACAATTAATCTGAGTGCTCAGTCATGGATTTACCCTTGGCGCAACTCATGGATATTGACAACGATAATTTCTTCGCCTTGACAACAACCACACCGGATGTTACTCCAGATGTATACCAAAGTTTTGATGATATAGACGAGATGTTACAAACCATGTTAAAACCCCCAGAACCAGAGACGACAGAAGATGGAACCGATTCAAATGCCTCCTATGATTCCGGAGGTATTGAAAAATGACAGTCGTTGTTGAAACCACAAGATAAAGACAAAGAAGGCCCACTGTATAGTGCTGTGTTACCATCGCCCAAGCATTAAAATTTCCTAGTTTTATTTCGAATCATCAGATTTTAGTGCATAATATTGCTGAAATAATGCCAACAGAAAACTCAGAGTCAATTTAAATATTTATTTGTATTGAGCAAATTACAAGAATTTCGAAGAGAAAAGAGCCGAAATAATGTCTGTCTGTCCTGGAAATCAGCTGATCAGCAACAAATCGACATCTCCGTGACCTTCAAGGAGATTTTGACATTAGGTTTTACCCGCTTTTATCACAAATCATTATAAAGAAATTGTCACACCCGGTGAACTCCTGAAACCCACATCCTACCTGAGAGTTTGGTAAGATATTCCATTCATTCGTTACCGTTCCCCGTGGAGTAGAATTTCATCCATCCGCTTTCACTGTTGTCGTGCCAAACACAAAAATTGACAAATTATACGGACTGCCACGATAAGCGTTCCGTACTGCACATGTCCGATAAAATCCCTCCAGTCGTTACACAATGTTGATTCCACAAAACCTGTTCGGTGGCCTACATTATCGTTCAATCGCTGATCATAAAGGCTGCGTTCATTCTCACCAGAACTGTAGGCCCCTATACACTTCGAAATCTGTGAAAGAATATCAATTTTCACGTTTCCTGTCGGATATCACACAAATTGATGCGTCCGCTGGAACACAGCACAATCCCTCGATTTCAGTCTACGTGTGACATGCAGGCGATGCATGATGCAGATCACATTATTCATCTCAGCGGATACCGAAATGGAACAAAGTTCCGTTATACACTGCAACAGAGAATGTTCTCCCGCTCAGAAAACACAAAATGGCTACTGAACACCAAAATTTCCCCGGATAATAAAGTCGTTCAAACCACAGCGCCATCTATTCGCTTTGGGGCAAGGGAGACAACTCGGACTAGACCAATTCGAAGATCATGTCCGCTATATTTAGCCTGAATGGGTATAGGGGTGATCGGGTTTTTTTACGGCTTTTACTATGAGCTATGAGGTTGATCATGTAGAATACGATGGAAAAAAATTTGAAAGTACCGCGTAGGCTTGTATATAGATCCATATAGATCCATATAGACCCATATACACTCATATACTGGGATATTGGTATGTATCAATCCATACGGGGTGGACATGTTGGAGCACTAGTGGCCCGATGGGGTAGAGTGAGGTCTTATTTTAAAGCTCTCGAGGAAATAAATAAATAAGTAAATAAATAAATAAATAATAAAAAAATCAAAAAAAATCGGCGAGTAGTAGACGAAGGGAAAATTGGAAAGTATTGACCATGCCCCAGAATACTTCATAGGCATATCACGGCCTTAAGGCCTATGTAAGATGTAATCTACATCACAGTTTAGTAGTATAAAAAGCGCAATTCACCTTGTCCCTTCCAAAGAAATAAAATCGGCTCTATTTTACAGGAGTATATACGCAGGTGACGTGGGTTGTAACGTCACTTCCGGGTTTTCACTAAACACCACCTCCAAACATACAAGAGTTGCAATGTTCAACCGCCGGGGTGTTTTCCCGCCCCAGCGCCCCGCAGCGCGCGCACGCATCATCCCGCGTCATCCCCGGCAGTGCGCGCGCGCGCGCGCGGACGCGGGTCAAAAGGTCAAAGGGTCACCTCCAGGTCAGACGGTCCAATGTCCAATGAGACAATGTTGCGGCATCGCTATAGTCAGAGCTTGAGCACAAAAAAGGGGGATTCTAGATGAACCTGGGAAAGATGGGCAGTTCCATTTGGACCAATCAGCGGTCGAGAAAAGAGCCAATCAGCGGTCGAGAAAAAGAACCAATCAGCGGTCGAACAATCAGCCAATCGAATTGGGGTATTCACGGTGTGCTTTCGCTGACGTCCGCGCCTACATCTGGGTTCTTGTACACACGGGTAATGTTTTTCTGGACATGGATGGGTTACCTTTGGCTCCATTCTGGGCCACTGATTGGCTAATATAACTTATAGTCAATCTATACGTGTTGGACGAGTCTTCACTCACCGTATGATGCCTCAATGAAATGCCCGCTCCAAACCTAGACCAAAAACACGTACTTGGTCTGTAGGCTACAGTTCATTGGCTCTCTATTTTTTACTATAGTGCTCTTCATTCTAACCTTATTGGTTTACCCTAGCACTGATAGTCATAATCGATACGTGTTGGACGAGTCTCTTCACTCACCGTATACACGTACCTGTGAAATACCCGCTCCAAACCTAGACCAAAAACACGTACTTGGTCTGTGGGCTGATTTCATTGGCTCTCTATTTTACTATAGTGCTCTTGCATTCTAAACTTGATGGGTTACATTTTGGTCCCATCTTACACCACTGATTTCAGTTTGACTGAATCTCCGCATTGGGCATTAATGCATCAGGAATAAAACACACAAGACAGGGTTTTTTGGTGAGATCTCATTTTTTTTATTCATTGAACAACAACAACGTGAGAACAACCACGTGAAAACTCAAGCCCAGAACAAGGGGCTTGTCATTAACTGAAGCCCAGAACAAGGGGGTTGTCATTAACTGAAGCCCAGAACAAGGGGCTTGTACATTGAAGCCCAGAACAAGGGGCTTGTACATTGAAGCCCAGAACAAGGGGCTTGTCATTAACTTAAGCCAAGAACGGGGCTTGTACATTGAAATGATGGGCGGCCCAGTCATAGACGAGTACATCGCGGTCCTCGGCCTGGGGGTACTCGTCAAACATCTGTACGATGGTAGATAAGGGTCTTCCACGGCATCGATGGTACAGGTAAAACAAGCAATATTGTCCGCACACGCCACTGGTCAGGCTTTGCAACGTTTGACTGTTCCAACACCACGTCTCTGTGCCTTGATCCATGGAGTCTGTTAAATCGGGATGGAGGGGTGGCAGGCCGTACGGGTCAAAGTATTCGCCCTGCTGTTCTGTCAAGTACACGGCCACCCAATGTTCACCGCGCCGATCCATCGGGTCCGTGTTGAGA
>JAVTVY010035833.1:0-15041 GCA_036873755.1 Hanleya hanleyi
TTTACTCGTTTGTCTAACATCTGAGCGTGGGTTCCCGATCTGTTCACCGTGACCATTGATCTGAAGAATATCCGTGACTTAAAATATACCTCGGCGACTGGCGATCTCCAATGGTCTCTCCAGCGGTGCAAGCAAATGTGGAGCGTTGAGGTCTAATCGAACGTCGACGCTTGCCGAAGCATAACGAGGCTAAATTTATTTTTAGCTCTAAAGCAGGGCATGCTCTCATCAAAGGTTTTGACATCGGTTAACAGCAACAACAAGTTTTTCTCGCTTCGGGTGTTAGTAAAGATCATCGCCTAGGTAGCATTTTTTCCTACCTAGTTGTTTTCCCTTCCTAGTTTTGGACTTCCTGTTTCGCTGATCGTCATTTTCAAGAGGATTAAAAGTATACAATTATTTTTAATTTGACTTTATGTTACGGGAGTCCACTTGGATTCGCGTATGGCGAATTTACGGGAATAATAAGAGAATCGGATTCCCGGATTCCCGTCGAAAAACGAGCCCTGTCATTCATCGTAAGTCTCTTGATGCATCAATGATGTATACCAAATTTTACACTGAGCACTCCCAACGGAATCAGATATAGAGATCATTAATGATTTTGCCTAAATTAAAGATGGCCACCAAGGTTTTCAGTCAATCAGGTCCCGATTCAAAGTATCTGGACGTATCGATGATATATACCAACCTTCATATAAAACAATTGAATGGTAACCGAGATATGTAGGCTATCATTATCGATTTCGCATGAATTAAAGATGGCCTCCAGGTTCCCAGCTAATCAGAAAAGCCTGTTTGGTAATTCGTTGAAAGTTGCTTGATGTATCGATGATGTATATCAAATTTCGTATTGAACAGTTGAATGGTTTCCGAGATATGGATCATTATCCATTTTGCATGAAATTAAAGATGGCTGTTAAAGTTCCCACCCAATCAGGTCCCAATTCTATAGGCTTCTGGTCCTTGACTAGGTAAATAAGCATACCAAATTTGGAATTCATCAGCGGAACAGTTTTCCGGCTATCTCACTCACGAACGGACGTACGGACAGACGGACGTACAAGATGATGACAATACCCCATGGCCAAAACTGGCCGAGGGGTAAAAACATGGGTCTGTGCCTGATAAATTTTAAGCCTTTTGGGCTTTCATAGAAAGCTCCCTGTACATGAACAACTGCACTGACAACTGCATGCCATCATCTGTCAGTCTGAAGACCGGCAAGGTTGAATTCAGTTCAATTCAGGAAATTGATCATATGCACAGTATGCACCCAAACATTAGGAACACAGTTGTAATTAATATAGTAATATACATGTGTGGACACAAATGATTCGTGTAGAAGCTTCAGGGTAAATCATATGATGTGCAATACAATTATTTGTTAGCAAAATTGAAGGAAATGTTGTCCTTCGTTTAAGATGACACGAAATTCAAAAATCAGGGATTCAGGACTGCGGGGAAATTATTTCACATTATACTTCTGAAATAAAATATGGTTCATGCAAAAGCTTTAGGGTAAATCATATGATGTGGAATAGAATGATTTCATATAGCAAAATTGAAGGCCCATTTTGACTGGAACGGACAAGAAGAAGAGAAACTCAGTGGTGCCACCTTCAGGCAGATGTTGCTGAAATGCAATACGGACTGGCGTCCTGTTGCAAGGAATGCGTATTCCGAATTTTGGAATAATCTAACACAGCATTAGGAAGTTATCGCTTCGAACAGACATGCACGGACGTACACGAACATCCACGGACACAAAGAAGTAAGAACCAGTGGCGCTACCTTCAGGCAGATGTTGCTGAAATGTAATACGGACTGGCGTCTTGTCACAACGAATGCGTATTCTAATTTTGGAAGAATCCAACAAAACTTTAGGAAGTTATCACTTCGAACAGACATGCACGGACGTACACGGACATCCACGGATGCAAAGAAGCAACTAGTGGCGCCACCTTCAGGCAGATGTTGCTGAAATGCAATACGGACTGGCCTCTTGTCGCAAGGAATGCAAATGCTGAATTTCGGAAGAATCCAACAAAGCGTTAGGAAGTTATCGCTTCGAACAGACATGCACGGAGGTACACGAACATCCACGGACACAAAGAAGTAAGAACCAGTGGCGCCACCTTCAGGCAGATGTTGCTGAGATGTAATACAGACTGGCATCTTGTCGCAAGGTATGCATATTCCGAATTTCGGAAGAATCCAACAAAGCGTTAGGAAGTTATCACTTCGAACAGACGTACACGGACATTCACGGATACGAAGAAGCAAGAACCAGTGGCGCCACCTTCAAGCAGATGTTGCTGAAATGCAATACGGACTGGTGTCTTGTCGCAAGGAATGCGTATGCCGAATTTCGGAAGAATCCAACTAAGCGTTAGAAAGTTATCGCGTTGAACAGACATGCACGGACGTACACGGACATCCACATACGCAAAGAAGCAAGAATTAGTGGCGCCACCTTCAGGCAGATGTTGCTGAAATGCAATACGGACTGGCGTCTTGCCGCAAGGAATGCATATTCCGAATTTCGAAAGAATCCAACAAAGCGTTAGGAAGTTATCGCTTCGAACAGACATGGACGGACATCCACGGACACAAAGAAGAAAGAACCATTTTAAAGTCCCCGGCCGCGTTGCGGCGGAGGACAAAAATCAATGTGTGGGCACAGCTTTTGAATTGAGATCAGCTGTTAGGAATAAATCCACCCTGTTGTCAGCCATAAGGAACCTGGTGCAATTTTTGTCCTTCTGGTCCTGTATCATGGTACATGTACAGTCCTAACGATTTGGGAGATGATCTCCGCGAAACTCAGTGTCTCGCCACCTACAGGCAAATGTTGCTGGAATACAATACCGACTGACGTCTTGTTGCAAGGATGGCAGTATTCTTAATCATTGATGTCATATGTGTCAGGCCTTGTAATCGGAATGATGCAACTAAGTGTTAGGAAGTTATCGATTGCGAAAAATCGAACAGACATGCACGGACGTACACAGACATCAACAGACACAAAGAAGCAACCCAGTGGTGCCACCTTCTGGCAGATGTTGTCGAAATGCAACACCGAATGGCATCTTGTCACAAGGAATGCATTTGCCGAATTCCAGAACAATCCAACGAAGAATTAGGGAGTTATCGCCTCAAACACACATGCACGGACATACACGGACATCCACAGACACAAAGAAGCAACCCAATGGCGCCACCTTCAGGCAGATGTTGTCGAAATGTAACACCGAATGGCGTCTTGTCACAAGGAATGCATATGCCGAATTTCAGAACAATCCGACGAAGAATTAGGGAGTTAACGCTTCGAACACACATGCACGGATGTACACGGACATCCACAGAAACAAAGAAGGAACCCAGTGGCGCCACCTTCAGGCAGATGTTGCTGAAATGCAACACTGAATGGCGTCTTGTCGCAAGGAATGCATATTCCGAATTTCGGAAGAATCCAACAAAGCGTTAGGAAGTTATCACTTCGAACAGACATGGACGGACACACGGACATCCACGGACACAAAGAAGCAAGAGACAATGTTGCGGCGGGGGACAAATGTTGTCGAAATGTAACACCGAATGGCGTCTTGTCACAAGGAATGCATATGCCGAATTTCAGAACAATCCGACGAAGAATTAGGGAGTTATCGCTTCGAACACACATGCACGGATGTACACGGACATCCACAGAAACAAAGAAGGAACCCAGTGGCGCCACCTTCAGGCAGATGTTGCTGAAATGCAACACTGAATGGCGTCTTGTCGCAAGGAATGCATATTTCGAATTTCGGAAGAATCCAACAAAGCGTTAGGAAGTTATCGCTTCGAACAGACATGGACGGACACACGGACATCCACGGACACAAAGAAGCAAGAACCATTTTAAAGTCCCCGGCCGCGTTGCGGCGGGGGACAAATGTTGTCGAAATGTAACACCGAATGGCGTCTTGTCACAAGGAATGCATATGCCGAATTTCAGAACAATCCGACGAAGAATTAGGGAGTTATCGCTTCGAACAGACATGGACGTACACACAGACATCCACAGAAACAAAGAAGGAACCCAGTGGCGCCACCTTCAGGCAGATGTTGCTGAAATGCAACACTGAATGGCGTCTTGTCGCAAGGAATGCATATTCCAAATTTCGGAAGAATCCAACAAAGCGTTAGGAAGTTATCGCTTCGAACAGACATGGACGGCGCTTCGAACAGACATGGACGGACACACGGACATCCACAGAAACAAAGAAGGAACCCAGTGGCGCCACCTTCAGGCAGATGTTGCTGAAATGCAACACTGAATGGCATCTTGTCGCAAGGAATGCATATTCCGAATTTCGGAAGAATCCAACAAAGCGTTAGGAAGTTATCGCTTCGAACAGACATGGACGGACATCCACGGACACAAAGAAGCAAGAACCATTTTAAAGTCCCCGGCCGCGCTGCGGCGGGGGACAAAAATTATCAGTGGTACACAGTCATTGTGAAAAGAAAATGCTCAGATATCTCCCCAGAGATACACATATTACGTAATATATGAGAGATGATAAGATAAGATTTATTGACGTAAAATATACCCGCAGGGGGTTAAAAAAACGTGAATACAAACAGTTTCAGACATATACATGTAGAAGACAGACACGGATGACGGACAATACAAAACAATATACAGGACAAATTTACATTAAAATGTGCACAATAAGCGCTCACAAATCTATGGGACTGGCACTGTGACCTGGAGACTGGTAGTCTTCAATGCACAGCCACGTTTAAATAGGGTATATTGTATGCTATATAAGAATTTTTTTTAACCATCTATTAACTGGAAACAGTCGTAAACAAAATGGGCTACATATTTAGTAATTTGTGGATTAGTGCAGGATAACAGCTCCACAAACATGTCATCAGTGCACATAGATTTATCGCTTATTAGGTTCGCCAATTCAGCCATTAGTTTTGCCCGACGCTCAGAAAATTTGCAGCAGCTAAGAAGGAAGTGTTTTTTATCCTCTAACACACCACATGTATTACAGAATCTATTACTTCGTGGGGTTTTAGAGTATCTACCTGTCTCAATTTCCAATCTATGGGCACTGATTCGAAGTTTAACTAGTGCAGATCTATGTTTTCCATTACTCAGACATCAGATTTCGCTCATGGCGGGGATAAGATTTCACGAGATTATATGTTTCAAGTTTGCTGGAAGATGATACCTCGTCTCTCCATTTTGTCTCATAGATTTCATGTAGAACAACCTTCATAAACTTAGTGCTAGCTTTGGGATTTGGGCAACCAAAATTTTCCCATACGTGATACGACTTAAGGCTTTGTAGCAGACGTTTCATATAGTGCACCCAGTTTTGTGCATTGTTTGCCCGATTAGCCTCACACTGTTCAAGAAATGCCTTGTACAGTAGGGAGGATGGATCAGCATCACGAATATGGAAAAAATATTTAATGCTCTTTACAATAGCAGAGAAATTAATATGTGTACATATATTGCACGCATTCGATTTGTACACTCCTGATTAGGCCTACTGGTAATAGATTAACGTGTAGCGTTTCCGATGTTGGAGCGAAGCTCATATCATTATTACTGAAGATACATAACGAATGTGTGACCTATATTGAGACCCCTTGGAGTTGTCCAACTCTTGTGGTAAACCCGTGTACCGAAAACACAAAATCTGTGTGCAATATAAACACATTATTCTGTGTATTTTAGAAAGTACACAATAGTGCCTATCACTGCTGCACATATGACACGAAACGTGTATGTGCCACAGTGTGTACAAGAAATACCCAATTTATGCACATAGTAGCGAAGAAGCATTGATATCGAATACTTGACCGTAATTTGTCAGGTAGCGGAGGGCGAGCGGCCCGTACTTAGGTGTAAAATATGTACTCACACCGTTCCAAGGGGTAAGTCTAAACACAGAGAATAGTAGTAGAGAATGCGTATTCATACACATATTGACCTTTGACCTCTGAGAGGTCACAGTTACGTCACCGGAAGTGACATTTTACCCTGCGCATGCACACAAAGTTTACCGGAAACACCATTGCGCGAGAACCAGGGTCACTTCCAGTCACGTGACTGTCACGACAATAGGTCAACGGTCAATATGCAGGTCAATACGCATTGTCTACTATCAATGGACAGTGGAACAGTCTGTGTGGGGCTACTATCACGAAAACAACCCTATGTCTGTACAAAGTGGGAGTTTTGAATGGATTATCCTGCACGACATTTTTGGTCGAAACACAAACCGCAAACGTGTGCGCATGCACGATGTTGTCTCGAGGCAAAGGCTATATTTTTTCGAAGTCCACAGTGCGCATGCACTTGATGATTTCAAAATATTGGTGCTATATTTCGCCGGGCAATGTGTCTGCCTGCTCGGATACTCGGAGCTCCACACGTCACGCAGTGAATCCATCAGCCCAACTCTCCCGCCTCGCTCCTCCAAACGGAATATATACTATTACTGAGGGATTTCTCGTCCTCCATGTTTCATCAAGTGTGTTACTCTAAATCGCACAAAAAGTATTTTGCTTGCCCGACAAAATATTCTCCCTGCTCAAAGCATTTTGAAAGTAAAGCAAATCGGTATAATACTATCCAACAAGATGTCCTTGTGACGTCACCGAACCAGCCAGTCCTGCTCACGCTATCCACACCCTCTCACCACCAACCAACATCACATCAGCTCTAAGCAAACAATCTCTATATGAAAAAATGAAACACGGACACTCTTTCCCAGGTGATAGTTGTCCGTAGGACACTCGTACCTGGTTAACATTGTCTGTAGGACATTCTTCCCTCTGTCCCGCGGACACTATGTATAGGACAGTGTACCGCAGCACATCTGTGGAGGCTAACAATGTCCGGTGGCTACGAGTGTCCGGCTCCTCTCTCCTAACCCAGCTATGACATTTTTCTCCACATTGGGGACAAGTGTTTGTCCTTGGTTGTAATAGAAAAGGATATGAAATGGGACACTAATCAAAAGGACATTCTTATCCATCACACCAGATAATCTAATGTCCAAATCTCGGCCTCTCAAATCTTACCTAACGACCCCACACCGGCACCAAATAATCCAATGGCCAAAGCTCGGCCTCTCCCATCTTCGTCAGAGATCCTCTCGGCTAATATAGCCTCGCCTGTAACAGTAACATTAGAGGTCAGAAACCACTAAATAATCGTCTTACTTAATATGTAGTAAACTGGCTGAGCACATCTTGAGAAAACTATATTCCTTAATATTCACTGCCACAAATGACTCACCACAACAGGTAGCCTGTCCTTTCCGCTCAAATATTCAGCAAAAAATCAATATCACATGTCTGATTAAATATTGACATCAGATACTTACCTAAGACATGTAGAATTGAAGAGGATATTCCGGAAACGGCTCTAGAGATTAGGTATGCTGCGTATGTCTTGCCAAATATAAAACCTTCAAATAAACAAATCACAAAAAGATGAATGATGGAATGTAGTTGGTATCAATTTATTTTTATAAATTGGAAACCTCAAGGAAAGCATGGAAAATTTGACCTCTTGACCTTCTGGTTAACGGAGTAGAGAGGATATACTCTCACTCACATTCAGAAATAAGTGTTTTAATCCGAACAAATAGTCACTGGCATAAGAAAGGAAATGAAGTTTCCTCGAGAAAATCTCGGCTGTTGCTCATATATGAATAGCCAAAGTCCTATGCGGAGGAGAATGATGATAGCCAAAGTCCTATGCGGAGGAGAATGATAATGTCCTTCAGAGGTTGACCAAAAGATAGCTCTTTGTTAAATAAGATCTGACTGTATGAAGCGATCAATCTGATAGTTTGAGTGAATTATTGATTAGTAATTTGCTAAACCACCTCATCAACATTTCTTTCTTTCTACAGACGGAGAGGAATAGGGAGTCCCCTTACCAATTCTGAACCCGTGATACTTCATTCTGGAATTCATGAGATGGTTTAAAGAACAATGCGCCTTAGTAGAGTAAATATAATGCCGTCGCGAGGGTATATAACTCTACCAGGCCTGGGGGAGGGTGCGGGGGGACCAAAATGCCACCCCTCCCTACCAAAGTTTCTGCGGTATCTCGAGTCGACACTCTGGAGCTTTATAGTTTATCATATTGGGGTCATTCTTTTTGATATGAAAAGAAGTAAAAAAAAAAAAAAAAAAGCAACACAGAAAATAGGTTCAAAATAAAACTTGGTTTGATGTCATACGGGACGTTGATTGTACACCAACTGTTGGATCATAATCTGACGTCTGCCAGCTACGTTGAATCAACGCTTTATTTATACGTCAAATCCAGTTTTCATTTTCAGACAATTTTCACTGGTCGTTAGAAAAACCGTATCATAGACAATCAGTATTGTCAAGGACGGGTGATAAATTTTCTCTAAATGGGGATTTAAATGCTTCTCAACATGGTTCATCTGCCATTTCTATATATCTATATGCTTGTTAGACCAGAGCGAAACAACCGGTGTGGAGGTCTATATATCTATATGCTTGTTAGACCAGAGCGAAACAACCGGTGTGGAGGTCTATATATCTATATGCTTGTTAGACCAGAGCGAAGCAACCGGTGTGGAGGTCTATATATCTATATGCTTGTTAGACCGGAGCGAAACAACCGGTGTGGAGGTCTATATATCTATATGCTTGTTAGACCAGAGCGAAACAACCGGTGGGGAGGTCTATATATCTATATGCTTGTTAGACCGGAGCGAAACAACCGGTGTGGAGGTCTATATATCTATATGCTTGTTAGACCAGAGCGAAACAACCGGTGTGGAGGCTAATAATGTCCGATGGCTACGAGTGCCCGGCCCCTATTTCCTAACCCGGCTAGGACATTTCTCGCCACATTGGGGACAAGTGTCCGCAATTTGTTGCAATAGAAAATGATATGAAAACAATAGCCGATCCACAGGCCTTCAAACAATAGCCGACCCACAGGCTTCAAAACAATAGCCGACCCACAGGCCTTCAAACAATAGCCGACCCACAGGCTTCAAAACAATAGCCGACCCACAGGCCTTCAAACAATAGCCGACCCACAGGCCTTCAAACAATAGCCGACCCACAGGCCTTCAAACAATAGCCGACCCACAGGCCTATAAGCGAGTATCAAGTTATGACGATGATAACCAATTTTGTCAACTCGCTGGTACAATGACCATGTATTCAAATCCGCGTCAATCTGCTGTTGTTTCTGTCAAGGTTTTGCATGAATTAGAGATGGCCGCCGGTCTTTGGACCAATCGGCGTTGTTTGATGCTGTCTATCAATCAGTTTTAAATTAACACACCAGCTTATCAAGTTAAAAGACAGACAAACGTCTGTAATGTAAACTGACTGACTTATACTTACCAGTGGAAGAACCAATAATGATGGCAAGGCCAATAAAAATCGATAGGTTCGAGCCAATTCTGCAAAAAATCAAATTTGATTGTGTTTAATTAAATGCTTGGCTGACAAAACAATGCCCCCTCTCACAGAGTTCTCCATATTCAATCCACAATGCGTACATCTGATAAGAGTTTAGTGGCCGGAATGAGATTCATTAGTATTTATGGTTATCCAAGCCAAGATATCTTTAGAGTTTCGCCTCTTTCATCACTAGAAACATGATACATGATAGGACGTATCGTACACAATTCCGACTATGATACCAACTCTAATATCAGCATATTATTTAAATCAATTATCTTACAATCACTTAAGCATCAAATCAACAGTTGAATAAAATCATTTAGAAATAAACGCAGGAAGCATAAAAAGAAAATAGGTGAAAACTTATTTGACCCTAACTGGTTTGGTGTGTGCGGGGGAGGGGGGGAATCTCCGTCCCCTAATGAATTTTTCTCTCGTGCTCCGAAACAGAAAGAATATGAGCTATGATAGTCTGGGACTATAGTCTGGTGGACGTCTCGTCCCCGAGGCCCACCCCCTGTACAGACCTTTGGTCTTTGATATATGTTGGCATTGGTGGGAAGTTGATCATCGGACATCGGGCCTTACAGACTAGTCTTTTGTATTAAATGCCGTCATTTTCATCTGACGACGATACAGCTCACCAATCGCCAGTGTACGAGTTGTCACAGCGACACAGCTCACCAATTACCAATATACGAGTTGTCAGAGCATTTCCATCATAGCTCTCTAGATTTCTATCTAATACCGCTTATGCCGGTGCTAGGGGCCGTGTGGTCATGTCATCCAAGTTGTCACATGAACAGGTACAATAAAAGCGTACCTGAGATACAACATATATCACGAATCGTTAGATTCCTGGTATGTGCTTTAGAATAGGTTAACCAGAAGACTACTGTGAAGCCATGTGACTCTGTCAGTATGTCGACACCTTTTCCCACTTCTCTTATATGTGTTGTAATTTATAGCCTGTTTATAAATATACTGGGTCATTTTGAGCAGTAGTCAAGTTTATACAATCGGTCATGTTGGGGTACCAGTAAAATTATATCCTACAAATATTTCTTCACGATGATTGCCTTTCTCCAGGTAAAACTATCTATTTTACATCAGATAATACAAACAAAAAAGAATAGAAGGGAAAAACATCGGACCGGCAAATTGGTCGACAAATGTCATTCGGGAAAATGCCGTCAATGTGAAGTCATCGTTGTGGCCACCTTGGTTATTTGTTAACATATTTTGATAAAGCATGTCCAAAGGATATATTGTGGTAAGTTTCAACTCCCTAGCCTGAGAGGTAACGAAAATATTTAATCAGAATGGAGTCGGAATCAGTCCACACGTCAGACTGGGGTTAATAAACGGAATGACACAACGTTTTTTTTTTCCTTACACTGTTTTCTGGCTTAAAAACTGTATGGCAATAATCCTCCCCGCCACGAAACATTTGTCTCTCAATAATACGTAGTGGTCCACAAATGTGAACTTTACTAAAACGGACTGAAGGGAGATGGGGTCGTTTACACCAAACAAACATGTCAGGTTTGCGTGTAGACAGTTTTGTGCGTTTGCCTGTGGACATGCATGCATCCAGGTGTTAAATGCATTACTTCCAGCAATAAATTGCTTCATTAACCACAAGTTATATATAACCACCAGATGCAAACTACATATGTAAACAAATAGACCATGCTCACGGAATATCCCGAAGACATGACTCAATACATCCGTGTATTAAGAAATTAGATTATGCGAAACACACGACCGCTGCTGTATAATACAGGGGGAGTCAACAAAATGTACACCTGCAGGTGTAGTTTTTTTTTTCCATTCGTATAAATTGTAAAGGACCATGTAAGTTTAGATGGGTGCGGTAGAAGTGCCAAAAAAATAACATATTACATATGCAAGAAATTGTTCAGTTGGCATGAAGTAAAATATTATATTGTATACTCAGAAAAGTTTCATGTCTCATCATTCTCGAATAACACGACCGTGAAGTAGTGCATTCGTGAAAAATCGCCAATTTTGAGGCGAAAAACTTCATATTTCTTTCTATAAACATATGGGTGAGCGAGTGAATAGAATTTAACGTCGCTTTCAACAATATTTCAGTTACATTGCGATAAACGAACTAAGCACCACCCAGTCAAGTTGCGTTCCTGCAACTTCAAAGAAGAAATCTTTGAAGCAGCATGGAACCACATATCCTCCACCCACCCTATAAAACACTGCAAATTGCATTGAAGCAAAACAGGAACTCGTGCCCACACAACCATGCGCCTGTAAACATATGAAGATAAACGACAACCAGAACCAGCTTGATACAGCTGTTCAAATACGTAGTCGTAGATCAAATCTCGGTCTGGTTATCGTTTATCTTCATATGTTTATAGAGCTTTATAGAGAACAGTATGAATTGTTTTCACCTCAGAATCAGCTATTTTGCATAACTACTTTACTTGAATTTTTTCTGAGTATACAATATAATATTGTCCTTCATGCCGATTGAACAATTTTTTTATTTTTTTTTTGTGGTGGGAATATCTTATTTTGGTACTTTTTGGTACACCTGACCTGGAGTCATTTACCCGTCTAAAGATACATATGATCCTTCATAGCGTTTATCAAATGAAAGGGTACTTAAGTTCATCTCTGCGTTATATACATCTACTGCATTTACATGACAGCGGAGGTGATTTTCGACTCCGGAGCCATCTCGTTGTCACAAAGAATATATATAAGCATTTTCAATATCTGAACCCGATATTTGGAAATCTAACAACTTTGTATGATCACCATAATGATTCGTGCGTCAACTTCGTCTTTTCGACATCGAAGAGCATTCGTACATGTACATTGATAATGTATTTAAAAATACACGCTAATCGGTTCTCCAGTTCCTGACAAGGTTTCGCATAAATCCAAGATGGCCGCCGGGACTTTTGACCAATCGGTTTCCTCCGATGATATGCATATACTAACGTCTTCCTCTCATACGTTCCAGTCACCATGCGAAGTGATGACTCTGTTGGCGTACACCAGCATGGGGGGGGACGGAAGGTGCCCCCCCCTAGATAATTTCGCTATCGCTAAGGCTAGATGGCTGAAACTTACCACACTATATCTTTGAGCCAAGCTCTACAAGAAAATATAACAAAAATCCAAGATGTCCGCCAAGATGACGTCACTGTGACGTCATTTTCAAAAAGTTTTGGACGATTTTTCGGTCAGAATTTTCTATTTTTTTATTTTTGTTTTTTCTTCGCAAAAACTGCACGGTAAATTAGTAAATAATAATGTGATATGAAATAAAATAGGTTTTACCTACTTTTCCACACAGAAAAGCAAATATTTTGAAATATAACGAAAACATAACTTTTGGCCGGCATTTTAAATTTACCAATGATCCTCTGCTCGGGGGGTCATGCAAATAGGCCAAAAATGACCGCAATATGATAATCTAGGTCGGTAGGGTTAAGAAAGTATAACTAAATGCATATATTTATATTATATAAATATCCAGTGCGCATGTTTTGCGTGGAATCTAGTAAGATCTCTAGGAGATAACGTTACCTGAAGGTTATTATACCAATCCAGGGGGACAGCAACACCTGCAGATAATCATCAGCCGTGAAAAGCACTGATATTTTGGTCGTACTTTCAGCGAAGGTACCAGCATTATTTCCCCTCTTCAAGGTGTTTGTTTCCGTGTCGTTAGACATAGGTGCTGACACTGACAAGTTTCCATCCTCGTCCAAGCCGTGGATTACGTCAGGGAATATGGGTACTTTTAAAAAGACAACAAAAAACATGGAGAATATGTCCGGTGAGATATCACCAATAAATAATATTATCGCAGTGCAGAACCGATTTTCTCCTAAGAAAATATCAATCTAAACCATAACAAGAATTGGAGAAGTGCATATTGTCAGACCCTTTGTCTTTTTGTCAGCGTATAGCCTTGGTAATATACACTTTCTCTTTTACCCAGCGTCGCTGTGTATATTCGTTGATAGATACTTTCTCTTTTTCCTCGGCAGTGGCCTGACGGAAATATTCGCCTATAACTGTCAGACCCTTTCTCATCGTAAATGTTAAAGTGATGAACCATTATTTTTTCCTCCTCGTCAGACCATTTTCCTTTCTGTCTGCGTAATTACTTAAGCCTGTTTTCCTTTCTGTCAGCGTAACTGAGTAACTTCGTCAGACCATTTCCCCTTTCATCAGCGTACATGTACATGAGTAACTTCGTCAGAGCCTTTCTCTTGTTATCATCGTAACTGCGTGAATGACCGGTGATGGACAACATATTATTTTCTCATCTCCATTCCCCGAGACAAAAATAAAACATCAGAAAACTGAACAGAGATTCACATCCACACATCACCAAACAAAGGCAGCCAGAAACACTTACTTGCATTTCAGATGCAGCTGAGAAAATCGGACTTAAGAAATGTAAACATTTCCACCTTCCTGGTACAAGGGCTTTTCCAAAAATTTGAACCAGCCCTATATGAAATGGTTCGGATTAACCTCTGAAAATTTGCATTTTTATATCAAAATGCATAGAACTTTATATTTCTGTCAATACCTATCGTGAATTCCCATTAAAAAGTACCGAAAATGAATAGAACAAAATTTCAACTAAAGTTGTTTGTGAAAAACTCGTCCTTAGGTGATGGGGGTGGGTATAGTTTTCGGAAAAACCCTTGTAACAAGATGGTGGAGAAGTTTAATTTCTGGAGTCCGATATTCTCTTTTGCACTTGGAAAATGCAAGTAAGTTTTTCTGGTTGCTATTTTTGGTGTATCGCGAAACCGGATGAACCAAACACTATGACAGTGCGACGGCTGTGTGGATGTGAATTTTTGGTCTGATTTATTTTCGCCAGTGAATCTACTTGAATCGTACGGCATGACTCTGATACTATACTACACTACACTACAATACTACAGGAATGGGGCAACAGTATTCCAGGACAATCCTAGGGTATACTTCAATGTATAATATAGTATTACTACTGTAGTTTACAACTTTATAAGGGATGGTCTATCACCGTCGTTACACTGAGGGTCAAGTGACAGGCACTAACTCAGTTACATTTATTGTCTCAGAGATACAGAACACGTACTCTGTGTCACTGCATTTGCAAGAATATATAATTTTATGGCTGAGCTCAAGTGGGCAGTAGATGGGGCACCAGCTCTCTCATAACGGCTCAGTTGAAAGAATGATTCAAAATCTTACTCACCAATCACCTCGACCAATAACCCGTCTATCAGAAGGCATGAAAAGACGAAGAACACAAGCAGGTTGGAGTTTGTGGTACCGTCTTTTATACTGGAAGGCGCACAGCACGAGCAGGTTGCAACGCCTAGCGCCATCAGTCATAAAGAAATATGGTCACCACAAACAGTTTAGCGTTTGTAATGTCAAGTATAGAGGTAGGAGCAATGCCGTCAAGTACAAATGAAGGCGCACACCATAAGCTGGTTGGTTTGCAATGCCGTCAAGTATAATGGAAGGCGCACGCCATAAACTGTTTGAAG
>JAVTVY010035834.1:0-15115 GCA_036873755.1 Hanleya hanleyi
GGGGATTCTCAGGAACACCCTCCCCTGTAACCATATTGGCCCCAGCATTATCCTGTTCTGCAACAGAATTTGTCCCAACCCCGTAGTTGGCTGCAGCAGATTGCGATACGATACCAGGTAAAAGAGCCTGTGCAATGGCTGCTGTAACAGAGGACTCTACAGTTAGTTTAATTTGTTCAGTCAAACGTGGCAAAATGTTCGATTCCACTTGCTGAGCAATATTCAGCAGGGTTATCGGCGACAACTCGGATATGTTGGACCCATCTGTAGCCCGAGTGGATTCCCGTCGCACTGCAACCCTGGGCGACTTGACGGCGCTTACCACCTCTGCAACCCTCAATGCAGACTTTCGTTTGGGGGGCATTGCTGTAAAATAAACCATGCTTTGTTTGCCATGTGTTACCCGGGTTTCGGAAAGGAACCAACAACTCCGGATTAAAGTTCAGTCATTTATTCACATGGTATTTGGACGGAAAGGTATTCTGTTGTTACATGAATCAATGTTGACCGGTAACCAAAAAGGGTGACAACCGGACCTGTAAGAACCAAGATTATACCAAATATTAATATACAAGGTCGACTAAGCTCATATTGACTGACTGGACAATTATACCTGACTGACTAGACAATTATAGGGTTAAAGTTATATAAACTGAATTTCCCTTAAAGTCATATATAACTCTGAGCACAAATCTCATATCAGCAAACATGTCTGCTTCATATACCAATGACATACCTGAAGAAACATACTGTGGTTAAATAGCACTGGTAATTGATTACCAAAAGTACAGGATGCATGTTTATAACATATTCAACCCTTACCTAAAGTACCAATACACACATAGTATCATGTAGTTCATTACAGAAATAACTCACCCTGATATACCATCTATGCAGAGTGGAAGACAGGACATAAATCACAGAGACTTCCCTCAGTTCATGGCACATGGCAGCATAACACACTGTAATCTACAATCCAAGTAATACTAGGTATCAACCTATGCAGAGCATAAACATTAGTTGGACCAATCCGGTCTAATTTGAGTTTTAGTCGGACTCATGACAATAATTTGGTACCGGAATTACCCTACATCTGAAGTTCATAACAGCGGTTGTGTACGCATATTAGGTATTATTACATAGCGTGAAAAATAGAATTACATAGCGAGACAAATATAATTACATGTCATGAAATGACGTAATTGCTGATCAAAGGTCAACAAACCGAAACTAGCGAAATTAGTATCACTTTAGCGTGAATATATAGGAATCAGTTATATGAAAATAAACATCGTACTCACAGTCTATGATTACAGTACTTGAACCAACGTAGTGTTCATATATGTTTACAAAATAGTGGAATGTTTCTCCGACAAACACGCTCTGGTTTATCACAGCCCGCCATTTTACAGGAAAAGAAAGATCATGCCGCCTGGCGGCGAGTACGTGAATTAGCTATCATATGAAGCAGACGGTATAAGGGACATAATAACGTTTGTCTTACAGAATGTAGCTTTCAGGGGATATAACTCTAAGCGTCAAATAAACATTGCCCACACACTCCCCTGCTTAATTCGAAAGTCCCTTTCGACCGTTACACCACAAACATTTGTCAGTATACTAGCATAGCACTAATTACTCATGACCAGGAGTTGAACTATCTAACAACTTCCCGGCTTCTCGCATGAGCCGAACAGTCAACTCCATTATCGCATCTTGATATGGTCGGCTGTCTGAAGCGACAGATTTGTTAGTGTCCGTAGATACTGGCGATGCTTCAGAACAATCGACTTCAACAGAGTTACTCTGGTAAACAGAACGGGGCTCTCTAAACGGATTAGTGTGCCTCCCTGCATTCTGTCTGGTAGTTCTCCTAAGAGTAGGTGTATGTCCCTGAGCAGCTGCCGGCGTAGCACCGATTTCAGGCCTACGTACAGAGTGAGCTGGTGCCATTTGATAGGCAATTTCCATGTCTGAGTCCGAATCTGTGTCTGTGGTCTCATGCCTGGTGACTTGTGGATCCCGTGGATCTGTTTCTGGTACAACAGGCTCTTCTACTACTGTGGGTTGAGGACATACCCGAAGTTCAGTCCGATGAACTTGACGCGATTTACCGGATCCATCTGCTGGTTCGATCGTGATAACCGGATCATCCATGTCTACAACCTTGTAGATCTCTGGTCTCCATTTGTCTGCTAGTTTACATCGACCCCGAACTTGATGGTTGCGGTACCTCACACGCTGTCCAATCTGGAGTTTGTCTGTATTACACCTTTCAGAAGTGCGGACTCGCTGGCGTGCAGCCAGGTCGTGGAGATGCTCCCCTGCTTTTTGCCAAGCATCTCTAAGCCTTGTTTGGTGTTCTTCGAGCCATCCTCCAATTCCACTGCCAACACTGATAGTTGCGTCAGCAGCCCCTAACAGGAAATCCACTGGCAGCCTCGGGTCCCTGCCAAACAGAAGGTAGTAGGGGGAGAATCCCGTTCCAGAGTGAGGGGTGGCGTTATACACATAGACAAGTTCAGCGAGATGTTCAGTCCACCTGCGTTTCTTTGCTGGGGGAAGGGTGCAGAGCAAGTTATGGAGGGTTCTATTAAAACGCTCGCATTGTCCATTCCCCTGCGGGTGATAGGGTGTGGTGCGGCTCTTAACGATCCCGTAAAACTTGCATAGTTCTTGGATGAGCTCACTCTCAAAATTGCGGCCTTGATCAGAGTGCAGCCTCATGGGAACTCCAAATCGGGTAAACCACTCTTTGACTAGAACCTTTGCAACAGTGGTGGCTGTCTGGTCACGCGTGGGCACTGCCTGAGTAAATTTGGTAAATATGTCGGTAAGTATGAGAACGTTTTCACGTCCATCTGAGCTTTTCTCCAACAACGTAAAGTCAATTGCCAGGACCTCCAGTGGTCTACTAGCTTGTAAGGAGCTCATGGTCACTTTTATACCTGGTTGTGGCAACTTGGCTATCATACACCGTTCACATTGTTGACAATGTTGCTCAATGTCGCGTCCCATTCCTGGCCAGTATACACGTTTTCGCGCCAATGCCAGTGTCCGTTCTATGCCTTGATGACCTGCTTGTTCATGAAATCCTTGCATTGCCTGACTACGCAGAGTTAGCGGAAGCACCACCTGGTGAGTTTCTCCAACTGTAGAATCAACTATTTTCCGACACAAAACCCCATCACCACCCACACTGAATTTATTCCACTGCCGTAGAAGCAATCCAAATTCCTGGGTTTCCTGGGACTTCTCATCCTTCGATGGTCGTTTGTTGTCGGACAAACAGATAAGTAGCTTATTAATAGACTTGTCAGCCCGTTGATGCTGAGCCAGTTCAGCACCACTCAGGAATGGCACAGCCAAAACATTATTCACAGAAGCCACCACGCTCGAAGGTAATTGGGACTCTCCAGCAACCGTTCTATGGAGATCTTCCGGCAACAACGTTCCAGCCGTAATAGAAAGGATATCCTCGGCCTCCTCTGGTTCATCCAGCATCCCAGGTCTCCTAGACAGACTATCTGCATTCCGGTTAAGGCGACCAGGTTTGTATTTGATGTCAAATGTGTAGCTTGCCAGTTGCGAAGCCCAGCGTTGCTCTACTGCGCCCAGTTTAGCTGTCGTTGTCAAGTAGCATAACGGGTTGTTGTCTGTGTACACCGTAAACACTTGGCCATAGAGGTAATCTTTCAATTTATCTACAACTGCCCATTTAAGTGCAAGAAGTTCAAGGCGCATCGAACTGTAGTTGGTAGCATTCCGTTCCGACGGCCGTAGTCCACGACTTGCATAAGCCACCACCCTGGTTCTCCCATCTTGGACCTGCGACAGTACTGCGCCCAGGCCCTGCAGACTAGCATCTGTTTCCAAGATGAAGGGCTTTGTGAAGTCTGCAAACCCTAATACCGGTGAAGAGGTGAGTTTATCCTTCAACTGTTGAAAGGCTGTTTCGTGTTCAGCACCCCAATCTAGTTTCCTTGATTGAGTGCTTGCAACTAAGGTGTGGAGTGGCGCTGCCAGTTTAGCAAATCCTTTGACAAATCGCCGGTAGTAACTGGCCAGTCCAAGAAATGATCTCAGTGCCTTTACGTTTGTGGGAGTTGGCCAATCTTTGACGGATGCAACTTTCTCGGGATCAGTGGAGATTCCCTGTGCCGATATCACATGACCCAAAAATCTTACTTCCTTCTGGAAGAAGTGGCATTTGGTGGCTTTGAGCGTTAGCCCATGTCGTCTTAATCTCTGAAACACAAACTCGAGATGCTCCAGATGCTCAGGTAAGGTTCTCGAATAGACAATGATGTCGTCCAGGTACACTATCACATTTTCAAATAATTTGTCGTCTAAGCACTGCTGCATAAGCCTTTGAAAAGTGGCTGGTGCATTGGTTAATCCAAACGGCATCCTAACATATTCAAATAGACCCATTGGTGTCGTAAATGCGGTCTTTTCTACAGAGTCTGGGTGCATCGCCACCTGGTTGTAACCACAGGTAAGGTCCATAGTCGAGAACAATTTAGCTCCTGCCAGTGAGGCGAAGGATTGCTCAATGTCTGGCATCGGAAATGCATCACGCCTAGTTTTAGCATTAAGGCGTCTATAATCCACGCACAGCCTTATAGAATTGTCTCTCTTCCTCACCACCACGATTGGGGATGCATATGGGCTCGAACTAGGACGCACAACACCACGAGATAGAAGCTGTTTAATATGCTCCTTCACTTCCAAGAATTGGGGGGACGGTATACGTCTGTATGGCATGGATACAGGGATCTCATCTGTGGTGGTGATCTTGTGGGTCACCAAGTCTGTGTAACCCAACTCACTATCCGAGAATGCAAAGACGTCCTTGTTATTTCCAAAGAATGTCTCTACCTGTTGTTTCTCATCGAGGGAGCACTCTAAATTCTCCCAATTTACCTCTACTGGAAATGTGGAACGATCAGGGACCTCTGCCGTGGGTGAAGCAGTAACTTTTTGAACGGACACCTCCGTTTCACCGGCCCTGACAAACTCAAATTCATCATCCTCCAACACTGTATTGGTCCGATGAATTAGGCCTAGCTTCATCCGTGGAGGAAGCACTACATCCTGTTGACCCACATTCACCACTCGCACGAGTAATGGTCCAGATGACACACTCCTGGTTAATGTGTTTGTAACCAACAGCCCTGGGGGTATATGGGGAAAGTTCCCTTGCAGAGGCTCAACAATCACGCTATCACGGATAATGTCTCTGTTACCTGTCACTGCAACAATCTTCATCGAATTAGCGGGCACCATAGCACGCCCAGCTACTCTGGCTACCCCTAACACCTGTTTGCAATGAACCCTGATGTTACCTAGTGTCTTCATATCACCAGGAAACTGACTGATAATGTTCATACCCAGGAGGCCTGGTGTCACCTGGTTATTAGATGTGTCCTTCACCACCAAGACTCCTCTATTTGGGATTGTTTTCCCATCAATCTCAAAATCAAGTTCCACATATCCAATATATGGGATATCAAGCCCATTTGCTGCACGAAGGGTTAACCAATGAGCTGCTTGGGGTGTTTGCTCAACCACTGTCTGCAGTTTCTCCTTGAAGAATGATTCCGATACAGTGGAGACCATAGACCCTGTGTCTACTAAACACTGTATTGCTACCCCATTCACCTTGGCTGCTACCGTGGGACAGCTGCCAACTGTCCGCTGAATGAAATCCTCTTGTCCTACTGAGTTGTCTTCCAGTCCAGTAACACTGTGGCTGGTTGCCTGTAGCCCTGGAACATCAGCATTACCAGCTCCAGTCAGAGTTCCAGCAGCCAGCCTGCTTTGTCCGCCATTTTGTGGACAATCACGCTTGAAATGCCCAAGCTGGTGACACCTATAACATGATCGATCCTTAGGGGGAAACCCCTTCCTTCGATCATCTCTTCTTGGTGGTGCTCTATTCTGCTTTAATGCTTCAGTAAGGTCCGATATCTGTTTCTGTTGCTGTTCAACCAAAGATGTCAGTCGTGCTATCGGATCTGCCTGTGACTGTACATCAGCAACAGTTTCATTGATCACTGGTTTACTCTGACGAGGTTTTGGCCGGAAGGTCTCTTCCTCCTCCTCAGACCAGCGGATTGCCTCTTGGCGCAAATCCAGGAATGGTATATCCGGTCTTTCTCGGATGACGCGTTTCAAATGTTTGCGAAGTGCCACATCTCTTACATTGTCACTGAATTGGTAGCACAATGTCTTTTCTCGATTTGGAACACAGCGGCCATCTTGTCTCATTACACGCTCCAGAAGTTGAAGAAGGGAGTGACTGTAAGCTCTCAACAACTCACCCTCTCTCTGTCGGCGATCGTAAAAGTCACGTTGCAATTTTGCAACAGAGTCCTGGTTCCCAAATGATTCCAATATTATCTCCAAGACCCGGTTGGGGTCTTCCCGTTCTCGTGTTGGGCGGTATCGTACCTCATCACGTGCTTGCCCTTCCAAGTGAGTTGTTATGAAATCAAGCTGCTCCTTCTGTGGAAGTCGGCGTGCTGTCAAGTAAGATCGAACATCCTCAACCCAATCTTCTACCTTGGGGTCGGTATCACTCTGTGGACGTCCCGACAAATTTTTGATTTTCCTATCTTTCGGCACATAAACTACCCTTTCAGGCTGGTCCCTAGAGTCATTCAACTGGGCCTGGAGATCTGCTGCTCCATCCTTTTCCACCCTTAACTCCGTCTCCAATGCCTGTAGTTTCGCCGTTAAAGATTCAACAGTTTCCGCCATATCGCACAGATTACCTGATCAGACTATTTAGTGAGAGCTGCAGCATTCAATACAATTGTTTGGTGCAATCTGCAGGTACCATACTACTCCACTTAGATACATGTAAAATGTGGCATTGCAAATTCAATATGTCATATACACAACATAGGGATGGTGAGAACAGGATCATACAATCCCCAAAATGACAATATTCCCTATGAAATCCAGCAATCCCCAAAAATGTCAAATCCACCATATGTATAATATGCAATAGTGGGATGGAGTACATATGAAATAAAACAATCCCCAGAAATGACAATCAACATGAAATCATACAATCCCCAAGTGTCACCTCTAGCACATGTATCATACACAATCAGGAATAAAGTACATATCAACTTGAGCAATCCCCAGAAATGACAATCATTATGATATAATGCAATACCCCAAAAATGTCATATCTAACAAATGTGTCACAAAATATATAGGGGTTGAGTACATATGAAATCATTCAGTCTCCAAAAAATGTCAATATACAATATGAAATCACACACACCACAAATGTCAATTTCTACCTGAATCAGACACAAATGTGGAATAGTGTACCTATGAAACCATACAATCTCAAAAAATATTCCATACAGGTAGATCAAATATAATAACAATTACATACAATGCTGTCATTCAAATGCATGCAGCAAAAAAATCACATACTAGTACACCACACAGTATATGATGAATTTAGGAATCAAGGTCACCCTGACTGTGCAAATTCTATTTTCAGATTTGATTCTCTAGAAATTTAACACTTGAACAATTCAACTTTTAATTACATCTAGAATTATCAGTCCTGGGTCAAGTATTACTTCAACATTGAATAGAAGATACCTAACTGGGTGTCATGATAAACAAGTTCATAAATTCAATGTCAATGTTCGTTTCAGCTGCTTTCACTTCAGCTCTTCCAAACAATTTTTCAGTTCAGTTCAGTTCATCCATACAGTGTGAAACAAATTTTACTGTAGTCCAGCTGGCTCAATCCACATCACTATGTGTTCTGTATGTAGTATTATCTTCCACGAGGCCCGATATTCACCAAAATTCCCATTGATGCTTCCACCTGGTCTCCGTGGTCCTACCATACAGTTCATCCGTCCCCAACTTCAGCTGTCACCCTTATTTCCACCTTGCTAGCCCAAACCCTGCTTAGCAGCGCCAGATGTTACCCGGGTTTCGGAAAGGAACCAACAACTCCGGATTAAAGTTCAGTCATTTATTCACATGGTATTTGGACGGAAAGGTATTCTGTTGTTACATGAATCAATGTTGACCGGTAACCAAAAAGGGTGACAACCGGACCTGTAAGAACCAAGATTATACCAAATATTAATATACAAGGTCGACTAAGCTCATATTGACTGACTGGACAATTATACCTGACTGACTAGACAATTATAGGGTTAAAGTTATATAAACTGAATTTCCCTTAAAGTCATATATAACTCTGAGCACAAATCTCATATCAGCAAACATGTCTGCTTCATATACCAATGACATACCTGAAGAAACATACTGTGGTTAAATAGCACTGGTAATTGATTACCAAAAGTACAGGATGCATGTTTATAACATATTCAACCCTTACCTAAAGTACCAATACACACATAGTATCATGTAGTTCATTACAGAAATAACTCACCCTGATATACCATCTATGCAGAGTGGAAGACAGGACATAAATCACAGAGACTTCCCTCAGTTCATGGCACATGGCAGCATAACACACTGTAATCTACAATCCAAGTAATACTAGGTATCAACCTATGCAGAGCATAAACATTAGTTGGACCAATCCGGTCTAATTTGAGTTTTAGTCGGACTCATGACAATAATTTGGTACCGGAATTACCCTACATCTGAAGTTCATAACAGCGGTTGTGTACGCATATTAGGTATTATTACATAGCGTGAAAAATAGAATTACATAGCGAGACAAATATAATTACATGTCATGAAATGACGTAATTGCTGATCAAAGGTCAACAAACCGAAACTAGCGAAATTAGTATCACTTTAGCGTGAATATATAGGAATCAGTTATATGAAAATAAACATCGTACTCACAGTCTATGATTACAGTACTTGAACCAACGTAGTGTTCATATATGTTTACAAAATAGTGGAATGTTTCTCCGACAAACACGCTCTGGTTTATCACAGCCCGCCATTTTACAGGAAAAGAAAGATCATGCCGCCTGGCGGCGAGTACGTGAATTAGCTATCATATGAAGCAGACGGTATAAGGGACATAATAACGTTTGTCTTACAGAATGTAGCTTTCAGGGGATATAACTCTAAGCGTCAAATAAACATTGCCCACACATGCATTAATTAGTAATTATGTCAGAGTTAGACAATCTCATCTGTTGGTGTCATCTACAGCATAACATTAGCTATGCATACAATTAACTTTGGTACAGTTAAATTAAAACCATACAGGGATTCAGAATAACATGGCCTGGTACATGTAATCTTATATGTCCCACAAATGGACCAGCAATCAAAAGCGTGGCACATAAACATACCGTATTCTTTATTCACACAACTTTCTCATCTCTATCCATGTTATCTTGAGTGGGTATGAACCAGTGAAATGCGGCCATATATGAAAACCTGTGTCCCCCCCCCATACAACAACAACACCTGTAACCCTTCGGTTTGTAATACAGGGCTTGTACATGTTGATTTCTACCTTCAGGGTGCTTGTATGAGTGATAAGGGGAGACAATACTATAGCTGAATGCCTCTAACTGAGCATTCTAAACAAATGGAATATCATCCAATACTTGGACCCATTCAGGAATCCATACACAATATAGCTGAATGCCTCTAACTGAGCATTCTAAACAAATGGAATATCATCCAGTACTTGGACCCGTTCAGGAATCCATACACAATATGCACTACCCAGCCTATGCGATGCAGGATACAGTTGCTATGGGTGGCCTAGATAAAAACACACCCATCTCCTCCAGAGATGGTAACCAATGACAATCAGCCCAACGACCTATGTGATACAGGCCAACTGACAGGGTCGGCACAGAGTCTCTGTACAGACCCCAACATCACTGACCGGGGCTAATAAATGGGTTGCTATGGGTGGCCAAATTGTAGCCATTGATGAATTTAGTAATAAAGCAAAATTATTTCAAATCTGCAATATCAGCAATAAGAGAGAAGTGACTGCCAATACTCACTGCGTTATAATTCAATTTGACTCAAATATGTATCATTCCTTTTGACCAGCTAGCATAATAAAGGCAGAAATAAGGATACCTCAGCCCCAGCCTGTGATGCATGCAGTTATCATTGTAGGCTAACAGATTGTCATATCAAACACAGCTCTAGGAACAGCCCATCCTGCTCAATGCAGGGCACAACTGCACTGGGAGGCATCTTGGGTGAAGGGAATAGCTTCAGTTCGGTAACCCTCACAATAGCTCTATCCAGTCTTAACCAATATGATCGAACACGGGAAAGTAGGCAAAATTTATGCCCAAAAAACTCATAGCCCAAATATATACAGGGATTCATAGAAGTCATTCTGTTTAGGACCGTTATATACCACACAGTGACAAATTAGTAAAGAACATTTCGAAATTTCAGGATAGGATACAAGCCATTGAGAAGTTTATCGGTGTCAAGATAAACCAATGACGGATTTTCAAGGCCAGATGGCTATAAATCAACCTGAAGCGTGAAAAAATAAGCAACACAACAATTGCCATGAATTTTATTGCTGTTACATAATTATTCCTAATAACTGCGTCAATACATTCAGACTGTGCTAAATATAACGAACCCCTCAGTGAACTTGATTCACCGTGATCATGCTAAGAATCTGATCCTTAATTTCACTTACAACAACGGTTATCGAATGTTTCAGATACTCGGTACGAGTAATTTAGGCAGAATACAGAGTACCAACAGCCCTACAGCCCTTAATGAGGGCACCGCGAATGCTACGGTATAAATAATACTGCCCTTTCTGTGAAAAGTGAACACCGTCTGCACAGAACAAATTCTTGATAAAACGCTCTTTTATATGTTCATAGTCTGACATGTCCTGTTCTGTGGGCAATAAAAAATAATCATTGTGCCTCCAGAATGTGGCATATGGCATACTGCTCATCTCATTCAACAAAATATTGTTAATTTGTGCAGCAATTATGTTATAACCCTGCCAAAAGAAAAAGGGGGGATATCGGGGTAGTTACGGTGGCCCGTTAGGGCCATTGTCGTTTTCTTTTGATTTCCTATGTTTTTCTTCTATTTCCGAAGAAACCAACTTAATTTTCTAGATTTTCTTTGTATTTTCCAAGAAATCAACTGAATTTTCAGCGAATTCATAGCAATATTCTGCGAATTTTCCGTGTTCAACGACGTAAAACAGAGACAAAATCGAAGAAAAACCTATGAAATTCTTGAAAAACACCAAATATAATTTCCTCCGCGGATATAATATTTCCTCCGCGGATATAATATTTCCTCCGCGGATATAATATTTCCTCCGCGGATATAATATTTCCCCCGCGGATATAATCATTTCCTCCGCGGATATAATATTTCCTCCGCGGATATAATATTTCCTCCGCGGATATAATAATTTCCTCCGCGGATATAATATTTCCTCCGCGGATATAATATTTCCTCCGCGGATATAATCATTTCCTCCGCGGATATAATATTTCCTCCGCGGATATAATATTTCTTCCGCGGATATAATCATTTCCTCCGCGGATATAATATTTCCTCCGCGGATATAATATTTCCTCCGCGGATATAATCATTTCCTCCGCGGATATAATACTTCCTCCGCGGATATAATATTTCCTCCGCGGATATAATCATTTCCTCCGCGGATATAATATTTCCTCCGCGGATATAATATTTTCTCCGCGGATATAATCATTTCCTCCGCGGATATAATATTTCCTCCACGGATATAATATTTCCTCCGCGGATATAATCATTTCCTCCGCGGATATAATATTTCCTCCGCGGATATAATATTTCTTCCGCGGATATAATCATTTCCTCCACGGATATAATATTTCCTCCGCGGATATAATATTTCCTCCGCGGATATAATCATTTCTTCCGCGGATATAATATTTCCTCCGCGGATATAATATTTCCTCCGCGGATATAATCATTTCCTCCGCGGATATAATATTTCCTCCGCGATATAATATTTCCTCCGCGGATATAATATTTCCTCCGCGGATATAATCATTTCCTCCGCCGGATATAATATTTCCTCCGCGGATATAATATTTCCTCCGCGGATATAATCATTTCCTCCGCGGATATAATATTTCCTCCGCGGATATAATATTTCCTCCGCGGATATAATCATTTCCTCCGCGGATATAATATTTCCTCCGCGGATATAATATTTCCTCCGCGGATATAATCATTTCCTCCGCGGATATATTATTTCCTCCGCGGATATAATCATTTCCTCCGCGGATATAATATTTCCTCCGCGGATATAATCATTTCCTCCGCGGATATAATATTTCCTCCGCGGATAGAATATTTCCTCCGCGGATATAATCATTTCCTCCGCGGATATAATATTTCCTCCGCGGATATAATATTTCCTCCGCGGATATAATCATTTCCTCCGCGGATATAATATTTCCTCCGCGGATATAATATTTCCTCCGCGGATATAATATTTTCCTCCGCGGATATAATATTTCCTCCGCGGATATAATATTTCCTCCGCGGATATAATTAATTTCCTCCGCGGAGGAAATCCACGTGACTTGAGTACTAGAAAGACGGCAAATTCATTAGCATTTTTTAGGCTGAGGAGTGAGGCTGATGTGCAGGTGACGTCACGATGGCGTCACTATGACGTCACATCCGGTGACATCCGGATCAAAGGTCACATCCGGTCACGTGACAACCGGGTCACTTCCTGTGACGTCACGATGGCGTCATTATGACGTCACATCCGGTGACATCCGGTTCAAAGGTCACATCCGGTCAAGTGGCATCCGGTAACATCCTGTGACGTCGCTTCCGGTCACCTGGCGGCCTAGCAAGAGTTATCTGCCCCTACCTAAGACCCCAGTGACTTCCAATGTTAATCTCATGCAGGTATGGGAAAGGGGGCTTGAAGATATCTTTGAACGCCACTATGAGATTCGCCCCCGTTTTCGTCCGGATGGGTACCACCCACGCATACTTCGATAGGATATCGATGCACGTCAAGATATACCGATTCCCATCGTTGCGTTTGGCAAAGGCGCTCATATCGACCAAATCCGCTTGCCACTGGGCATCTATTCCTCCCACGATGACCCGGTTCCGTAGAAAATGACGACGGACAGATCGATGTAACTATTTTGGGAGTAGCTAATTACGAATCCGGGATGAAATTTTACATAAAGCGCGTTAAATTAGGATCTGTCTATTGACGCCTGGGTTAAATTGATTTTTAATGAATTTAATTATTTAATAATTAAGGTAAAATTTATTTTTAAAATCTGACCTCGGATTCGTGATCTGCGTTATCCATATTACTTTTTGACGAAGTTTAGAGTAATTCGGAACAGTGGAATTGGGTGCTGCCCATTGAAGCCTGGGTTAAATTGATTTCTAATAAAATTAATTATTTAATAATTAAGATAAAATAGATTTTACAATCTGATCTCGGATTCGTCATCTACGTCCTCGACAATACTTTAGGACGAAGTTTAATGTAATTCGGAACAATGGAATTGGGTCTGTCCATTGAAGCCTGGGTTACATTGATTTTTTACATGCAAATTCTACATGTAACGCCGACCCCTAGCATGTTGTGACCGCGAGTTTGCGACACCCATTGCACACACAAATATGGGTCGCACCTCTATGGATAGCTGAGACAGTGAAGTTGTGCACAGAGGTATGGGTTTACGTTTTCCAACTCAAATCTCGCAAGCCAGGGTCAAAATGTAAATGTCATATCGGTGCACAAAGGGGAACCGATAATAGAATTAACAGCCTGATTGTTGCGGAGTGTCCTTGGTCACCCTTATTTTGTATCCAAGCGTGCGATATACCAAATGAAAGCCCATCGCTTAGTCTTTTATTTAATATTTTTTTTGATGTTCAACAATGTTGACCAGCAGAAGGCTGTCCATTTTTCTACATGGGGTATATTTAGCAATACAGTGACAAATTCTACATGTAACGCCGACCCCTAGCATGTTGTGACCGCGAGTTTGCGACACCCATTGCACACACAACTATGGGTCGCACCTCTATGGATAGCTGAGGAAATGTAGTTGTGCATAGAGGTACGGGTTTATGTTTTCCAATTAAAATCTCGCAAGCCAAGGTCAAAAGTTAATTTTTGAACTCATTTTGATACTTTTTCGGTCAAAATTTTTTGGGTCACCGATTCCTTTCAAATTTGGTGAACTGATAGATTACGAATCTGCAATCAGAATTGACGTAGGTCTCTAAGTTCTTTTTAAAAGAATTTTTGAAATACTGAAAATTTGCCATCTACCTTGGGGCTGAAATGGTCTGAAAAATTCGACCTTCACCGATTAACCTCAAACTTCGCACTAAAGTATACTGGAGGCCGCAGGTCACGAATATGATGTCAGATTTGACCTTGACCTTGACCTTCATATTAAAATGGCGATTCGAAAATTTGGGTATGACTTTGACCTTGGTGCAAGGTAACAAGATATTGTCAGACGACCTTGACCTTTTGATATGTCATGACCCCATGACCTCTGCGTTGACCCATGACATCGAACTTGACCTTTGGCCTTGGATTTAAAAATGCGATGGTACAATTGGAATGCACTATCGCAAATTTTATCTTGAGGTCAGAGGTCAAGGTCAAGGTCATGGGTCAACTCAAAGGTCACGGGGTCAGCACATATCAAAAGGTCAAGGTCGTCCGACATTATCTTGTGACCTTGCGCTAAGGTCAAAGTCATACCCAAATTTTCTAATCGAGATTTTGATATGAAGGTCAAGGTCAAGGTCAAAACTGACCTCAGATTCGTAACCTCTGACCCCGATATAGGTTTAGGGCAAACTTTGAGGTCAATCGGTGACAGCAAAAATTCTGACCAAAATTTCGCTAAGGGAGGTTTTTTTGGACCTTTTTTAAATTTTTTGGAGGTCAAGTTTCAACCTTCACCGAATGACCTCAAATTATGTGTATATAGGTTTTCGAGGTCCCTGATTACGAATCCGAGGTCAAAATTTGGATTGGTTTGATACAAAAAAAAGTGTCCATTGAAGCCTAGGTTAAGTATTGGAATTTTCAAAAATCGGTAAAAGAAAAACTTAG